>QTSX02005812.1:0-222831 GCA_014839935.2 Entomophthora muscae
ATTTCTTTGTTGGGGGCGTCAAATTGGGCCCTAAGCTGACCCAGATAACTGGTTATCTTCTGGGTGTTGTTGGCCTGGTCTAGTACCAGGAACATCACGTTGGAGAGCTCTCTGTAAGGCTGAAGAGCTCTGCCCATCGTGATACGGCAGTCCAAATTGGTGAGCACTCCTGCCCCCAAGAGTACCTGTGCTTTGTGATAGAAGCGGCCAGCAAAATCTTGTACACTTTCATATTTCTTAAAAACAATATTGCTGAATTCAGCCTTCCTTGCCTGTAGCTTGGTTTCACTCCCAAACTCTTTGATCACTGCAATCTTGGCATCCTCATAAGACCATTTTTCTGTTGGGAGGTGAGGCATGATCACATCTACACTGGCAGGGTCCAAAGTGTTGATTAGGGCTGTGGCCTTTATGTGATCTGAAGCCCCACGCATAGACATCTTGAAGAGGCAAATAAAGGTTTTGATATTACCCTTACGATCGAAGGTCGGCAAGTTCAATGGCTTGAACTTGTGGTTGGGGATGGTCAATTCTTTGTGTGACTCTGCTACTGGCTTGACAGGGCAAAAACTAGTAAGTGGAGTAAGTGGCGGCAAGGCGGCAACTCCTATGAGGACGCGGTGGGTCCCTCAACTATCATTGGTACCATGGTCTGAGGTAAAATCAAAGAATTCAGGAGTTGACGCCTTTTGTTGCTCAGGAGAAGAGTTTGGTACTGGGCTCTGCTTATTTTCTACAGACGAGCTGTTATCGGATAACATTGCCTGTTCCAATCTGTTCAGCCTGGCCGATACGTTAGCCTCAAAGTCCTTTCTAGCAGCATCATTGGATTGCACCTGCTCCAAGAGATTGCTATGATTCCCTTCCATAAGCAGAGTGGTTGAAGCCAGTAGGTCTAGACGCTTGCTGTAAGCATCCAACTTGTGTTCAAGGGCGGCGACCTGGGAGCAGCTATCTTCCAAATCCTGGTATAACTAATTTGTCAGGACGCGGACAGTCTCTATTGTTTCCCACAAATAGTGTTTGTTATTGGTATATGCTTTGTGTTTGAGACAGCAGGCGTGTTGCTCCTGGGACCAATCCAAGGCAGAAGAAGCTAACTTCTCCTTCATAAGGTTCACTTTCTTGACCAATTTGTTTACCCAGGAGATGATCTTGTTCTGGCGCTCCTTGTGGCGGGCACTGTTTTCTGAAACCATGCTGTGCAGCTTGTCTTGTCAGTCTGCTATTTTGTCCACACTAGACTGGCGGGCCAGGAAGCGTACCTGCTTGGCCAAGTTGACGCTGTGACAGGTTACGTCTGAAGCCCATTGAGGGGTCAGACCGCAGAAATTGAGAATTCCAGCCACTACTTGCACTACCTGATTATTGAACTGTGAAACTATATCATTCACACAGTAATGGGCAAAAGAAGCAGCTTCATTGATGCTACCCACAGCCTGTTGCACAGTGTGGAAGCTACAGTTCAGCTGGTGAACCAGGGCAGCGTGAGCGTGCTGGATTTTGATCCTGAAACAACCCATCTCTTTGAGGTCGAGGTTTTGGCAGGCCACCAAGCGCTGGACATGCTTAATGGCAGAGTGTACAGAGTATGACAGAACATCAGTTATTCTGTTGACTTCTTTTCTTTTCAGAAGGAGGCCTAGCTGTGTACTACTGGCTTCTTGGTAACATCTGAAGGTAGACCACAAATGCTCAGAGGACCTTGCGGTGGTAAACAGGGTATAGTCATTATCCTGTTGTTTGTCACTCATGGATTTATAGCCTTGCATCAAGGCGTTCATGAGTGACCGCACATCCTCAATAGTGTAGGTCCTTGGTTCGTGTTGTACCATTGTGCCAGTGACGGCAAGGTTGATTTTGTCTACTGGTACTTGGTAAGGAGCAATCTCCAAGCGGAGGAACGCATCCCGTTCTGCATCACTGGTTTCCATGTAGCCCTCCCATACTTATCAACAAAGCTGGGGTGGTGGGGCAAAGACTCGCCAATGACAGACAGCGCAGGTAACTCATTATTATAGTGTGCACCACTGTCAGAACTTTTGGTTCTGCTCTCAGACCTGGCGGTCTGATAATTGTTTGCTTTGGTGTGTAATAAAGATTTATTGGTCATTATGTTGATATCAGCTTGTATGGCAACAAGCATTACTTGCGACATCTGGATTTTCCTTGGCACTGCAACGGCAAGCAATGGCAAGGGAGGTAACTACAAGCGGCTTACGATACGGGTAGCTTGCTTAGTTCTTCAAGTACTGACAACAATCTTTGAACTTGGATTGTCTTCTTCTACTGTGAAAATGTTCTACAGTAGGCAAGGGTTATTATTGTCTGCCTTCCATTAGCCCAATGGAAGGGCTTTTATAGAGCTTGTGCTCTCTTGCCAGGATAAGATCATCTGGCGCTTCTAACTCTTGCTTGATCAGTCTTTTTGTCCTCAGACCGCCAGCATCAACCCCCAGAGTCAGGCATTCATGCAATGACATGGGATTCCATATCATAGTACCCTGCGCTGGGTACTTGTTTGTCATAGAATAGAGCATAATCTATAAGCGTGCCGGCGGTGGCGGCGCTAATTGATTACTCTATTTTTAGCACATATTATTTTGTTCTTGAGCGACTTTTCTTGCATTGATTCGCGCTAGCACCGGCGGTTTGCTTGCGAATTGATCATATGCTTTTGATATTCGGAGGAGCCCATAGTTACTAACCTGGCAGTTTGCCAGAGTATCCCGGAATAACTCCAGCCAATCAGGAGCCAGTTATAATTGATGAGTTATTGTATTCCTGGTTGTTCTTGAATTAGTGATCTAAATCTACTCTATGATAGCTTCTTAGATCATTTAGGCCTATTAACAATATATCGGAAGCATCTACAATTATTGGCTTGGCAGATTGCCAAGGCTAACAAGATAGAACGAAGTCAGTATAAATTCCTGACACAGGTCAACCAATTCTTCACATATTATGTCTGATGGATGTTTATACACATCAATCGGTATAAAGTCTGGGCCCGGGGATTAACCTTTTGGTGCTTTTTTTCAGGGCTCATTGGACTTCTCCTTTTGAAATTGGACGTATGGGCCTTGCTGCTTCTTGGGTCGAGCAGTTTTTCAGCATGGGTTTTTACATATCGAATAATTCTCCTCTTGCCTCGTTGCAGGTTATACTTTGGGCAAATAGTTTTATGTAGAAATCTCTTGCAATAGATGGCGTTTTGTCATCGTCTAGCTTGGTTATGTCATTGTTGTCAGTTAGCTCTGTTATGTTTGCACGAAGTTTAGCACATTCAAGTTGGCCCCCTTTGGCTGTGGAGCCTGGGAGGCACTGAAATTTGAAGGTGACATCGGTGCATGGAATTGCTTCTTCCTTGCGTTGTATAGTTCTTAGGGCTTTTGTAGCCTTTGGAAATTCCGAGAACCATATCTTGTCTTTTGTGCCTTTAGGGGGCAGTTCTTTGTTAGAATATCTAGTTGTTTTCCGTTTCTTTTCATATTCTGCTGTTTTCTTTTTTATTGTTTCTTTTTATTTTTATTATATTTTTGTATAGTTCTTTTATAATAATGGGTAATTTTTTATAGATCTTACCCATTCAATATTGCGCATGGTGGCTGGCATTATGGACCAGGTTTTAGTCTTTTTAGGTTCCTGCCTCGCTATCTTTACAACCACTATCATATGATTGCTTACCAATGAAGTGATTACTATTGATCTAGATGTGATCTGTGCTAACGCTCCTGCTACAAGGATGTAATTAAGCCAGCTACCCTTAATAGGTGCATCGTCAATATCGTAGGCCCAGCGTGTGAGACTGGCGGGTCCATCCTCCTCGTCATCGAGTGTGAAGATAAGTCCTTTCTGTGCCATATAATGGAGCATCTTTGCCCCTTATGGTGAGGCCTGTCTCGGGTAGGGTATGTGTTACGCAGTTTATCTGTCCAGGTGTTAAAGTCGCCTGCCATCACTGTGTCGTTCGTAATGATTATCTTATCTGGTGTTTCCCACTGTGATTTACTCTCTTCAAATTGTGGAGAGAGATATACTCCGACAATTCGGAGTGTCTGTTTTGTTGGAGTATTTGTTGCTCTTGCTATAATGATTCTTTCGTCTTCAAGCGTTTCTATAAGTTCCAGGTCAATTTAGGGTCGGAGTGCTACGATAAACTTCTATATCAAATAAAGTATCATTCTCTTCTTAGTTTCCCCTTTATTTCGTTTATCATACTTCTCAGAAGTATATACTTGACAGCATTTGCTTTCAGTAAATTTAACCTTGAAACATTTAGAAGTTAAGTATTTGGAGGAATTTATTAAAAAATGAAATATTTGAATATTGAAAGTAGAATGAATTATAGGTTTGGTCAGTTATATAAATGCTTTTATAAAGGAGAGAGTATAAACTTGATCATTGCATGCTGGTCAACTTTGCTGAAAATCACCTGCTTTGTCTTTGCCTTTTTAGCGTTTAGATTCTAATGTCGGATTTCTATGAAAAATGTAAAAAAGATGATATCATCAGCTGGAGACAGCAATGCCTGTTCAGAAGTCTTGAGCAGCAAGGGAGGTTTTTAGCTAGATTAAAAACGATAGATTTAGATCTCGGCTTTGGTCTGATTTATGACTAAGGTTGGGAAGGTCACAGTTTTTAAATCGGAATAAAATATTCCAAATGGAAATTTAAATGAAAAAGCTAGGACCTTTCCAACCCTAGTGCTGCCTATGTATCCAACGTTCGTCATTTTGTTTTGAAGTATAAACAAATCCATCTTACGATTGTCCACTTCAAGGGCTCATTCACAAGGATCTGTGACAGTTGTACTGTTACAAGTATAAGGGGCTCTTGATATTAAGTTGCTACTTCCTCAATTAACGAGGGATCAGCCGGGTCTGGTTTCAAGTAACTAGGAGACAATATTTTATTTCTATCTGGAGTCCAAGTCAGAGGACTGGGCGCCTAGTCTCAATGAAAGCCCTTATCTGGTCTAAAATCCCGTATATATGACCCAAGTGAACCCTGCTGCTACACAGCCAAGGTCTCCAACCATAAACGCTGCTTCACATCCAGAAGTAAGGAGTCCTTTGCTACCAGTTTTCCAAATCCTTATTACCAACATTAACTCTGGCGTCTTATTGCTCAATATCCTGCTGATGTATCTCTTAGTAAAAAGGAAGACAATTCCTCTTATTCATCAAACCCTTTATCTCATTACCTCTCTCTCCCAATGTATATTTTCTTTGAGCTTGATTGTGAGTACACTTTACTCTTCTTTGAAGAGGGAACTACTAGAGGGCTTCGTCTGCCGGTTAAGTGCTATGCTGTTTCATCTTGGCTTATACACTTCTCTCGCTACAACTACAATAATGGTAATTTCAAAATACTATGCTGTGACGAGGATGCTAAGACAACGTCCTCCTTTGCATAATGGGATATGGATATTACTTTTAATTGTAGCTTTTATTGCTACCTGGACAAACTCCTTCTTACTTGCACTCAAGCTTGATTATTATCGGATGCCTTCAGATGCATACTGTCAAATGACGACGCATCCTTCAACAGATGATACGTTTATCACTATTTTTTCCTTGTCAGAGTTTCTCGGAAGCTTCATCATCATTATCATGTACTACATTGCTCTGACGATTGTATTGAAGAGAAAACTACGAGAAACAATCCAATTATGTGAGTCCTTGGGCGATGATATTATTGTTTCCTTCCGGGATTCAATCGTCAAACAAACCACAGCAATCAACCAATCGTTTCTCTTTGCTGGTGGGTTTTATACCTTTTTCTTTGTTGAGATCATCTCCATGCTCTACACAGTTATAACCAAGGAAGAAAGGAGTCCTTTGGTAGATGGCATTTCAGTTATCCTTCTCTCCAGTAATGGTCTACTCAATCCAATAGTGCTACTTTTCTTTCATCCAACCATTCATGTCGAACTCTTAAACATGCTAGGACTTCCTTTAAACCTCCCCAAGTCACCTAGGCCCATTACTCCTGATATGCCAGAGTACGAGTTAGTCGAAGAGCAAATTTACCCAAGAAACTTGCGGCCGAAATCGGCACCCCCAGGGCCTAGCCGTCCGTCATCAACTCGCACTGAGATCTATGCTATGCCATCCTATGATTCCAACCGTACCAGTACACCATTCCAAAAGTCATTATCTCACGACGAAGCGATCCGCTTTTCATCGCTGAGCTCTTTCTAATAACAACCAAAAATACAACTCCTTAGCAATCCCACTAATAAAGTTGCTTGCATTACCCACAACCTGAATCCTTATCTTGAGCTTTCCTTTACTCAGCTATACTGTACTTTTCATAGCTGCTGAGATAGACGAATCAAACTAAGTTCAGAACACACTGAAGTTGCGCACTAAATGAATCTGGAGTAGGTTGACTTCTATTGTTAATCAATATAAATTCATGATTTTTGTCATCTGCTTAGTGTGCGACTTTGGTGCATTCGGAAGTTGGTTTGGTTCATAATCCCAACAGCTCTGAAAGCAAGGCATGTGTTATCCTTCAACAACAAGCCATATTACCCATTAGACTTGAACGCAGCAGCTATTAAATCATGGCTCATGTCTACATTATCCCTTGCATATTAAAGAACCAGACATTCGTTAACAATGACCAACTTACCAACTGAACGTATCATTAGTATATTTTATTTGAGGCTTATGTTACTAAAAGAAGCTTAACTATATTATTAATTTTAGCTTTGGCTATCTTTAATACAAAGGAAGTTTGGATATGAACCCTACCTCAATACCAAGATATCTAAGCAATATCTATTTGATACCTCTATCAAGCACAGATCCTTATGCCATGGCATCTTTGATTACTCTCTCTCAGTGAAGCATTCCCTGAGAAATGACTTGACTATTGAGTAGAAGGTGGCCCCAAGACTTAAACCAGATAATACACTAATAGCATCCCCTTAATTTTCCAGAGAAATCCTACTCTTTCAACCCACATGGTATACATGATCTACATGGATACTATGTAGCTTATCAGTTAACTTTATAGCACTCTTCTATATCCAATAAGGATAAACTTTTCTTCATAATATTTGCTTTTATTTTTTATTATATACTTCCTAGATGTATATACTCAACAGTGGTAGGGCAGGTAGGTTCTTAGTACCTACCATATTTGAAAAACAATAGCATCAAAGAGAAAAATACCAGAAATGCCACTCTCTACTTGTTGGATAGCTTATAAAGAAGGATAGGTTGCCTATGTAGAATATCCCATCTTCAACAATGCCCTTGTCACCATTAAACGGTTCAACCACCCCATTGTACAAGGAAATTCAAACCAGCTGGCCTGTTGGGAGACAGCCAAAGTCCTCATCAAGTCTTTTAATGCTTTACTCTGCAGAGAGGGCACTTTTTGGACCTAGGATGCAAGAACACCACTCGCTGGATCTAAAATACACAAACTAAATCTACACAAGCCGGTTATCCCAAAAGACTCTGTGTAAGTGAAGTCCCCCTCAGAGCCATAGGAATTGCGGCCAAAGTTTTACGGATCAGGTTGGTGCCAATCCCATACAGAACCAAGGCTGGGTCCTCTTCAATAAGCCCTCTGTTGAGAAATCTGCATTTGATGATTCAGATACCATGATCACCCTGTTAGCTGCTGACTTTGGCTTAATTTTCTATTTCTTTATCATTTGGTCACAGGGTGCTTGTAACTGTACTAAGATCTATGCCTATAAAATTAGTACCACTGCATACATATCTGGTAGAGATATGTTTGTTGAGTCTTATTCAAGTGGGAGTAAAAAAGGTCTCTGCTGATTCCAAACACCCCTTTTATCATGCATCTTTTGGGAGAGCACTCAGCTGTTGCAAACAATATCTTTCAGGGCATTTTGGCATACTCTGACTCCTTCCTGTTTTTGTTATACTTATTAGTGAAGGCCTCCTCATAATTCCTAGGACCTAGTACAGGTACACTTCAAGCTATTATGATGGCAACTTGTACTGATTGGATCTGGTTGATCATTGATATAAACTCTTTTCTACTTTTCAAAGCCAGGTGTTGTGATGCTGGAACTGTGATATATTTATTAAATATCTGGAGTAGATCCCAATTTTAATAGAGCTCCTGCATCTCAAGTTTTCTCTTGACACCTCAGCATAATTATTTAGGTCTTATGGCATTTTGGTGCACATTATTACTGCTGCTGGTAACTTTGTGCACCTATTATCTTCTTTGACAAGCAGTTGCAAGTTGTTATAATCTACAACACCTTGATGGCTCAAGTTTGACTGGGTTTAGTAGCCTGCCAGGAGTTTGGAATATTGGCTAATGAACAGATTCAACCAAAAATTGCAGGCAACCGTATATGCAGCCCAAGAGCGGGTTCAACTTAAATATGCAGGCAACCAGGCTGCAAGACCAATGGATCAATGATCAAATAACATCCCAGCATTAATAAAGTACCTTTTCTTGATTAATGGATGAAACATGCAGATAGTGCACAATTAATCATCCTACCCCAACAGGCACCTGAATATGTGTCTCATATTAATTACCATTATAGACTTTGATTATATCCTAGAACAGGTCCATCATATGGAACGCCACCTACAAATATCTAGAAGAGCCCACCATGAATTGGGCTGCCAGACCAAGCACTCTAAGATAAAAGGCCCCACGCCTGTTGCATTAGGGTAGCTTTTGTCAAAACTGTACCTTATTGAAAAAGTTACAGGGGGAAACATTGAAAACCAGATAGTTATATTTATTGAGATGTCTGGCTTGTGTAGTTCAAGTGAATCATTTCAAGAGGAACAAGGTTGGGGTGATCAATCAGTTGGACTGGACAGGGATGGCTTGATCCTCATAACAAGCCAAGCGCCAAATCAAGCTGTCTGTTAGGCAGATATTGTCACTGGTTCTTGTTGCTTTTATGGGGAACTCAAGTTGGCTTCTGTATTCAGCTTCAAGTTGTGGGAAATTCAGTTTGAGTGGCGCAGGGTCCTTTGTGCAGAACTTTTCTTGGAGTTCAACCCCATTGTTTTGACACCCCCTGACTGAAGATTGGCTTCCTCTGTTGGAAGGTCTGCGGGAAGGTTGTTAGGGGCACAGGCTCTATACTCTACCAGCTGTTGCTTGGTTGCTTGGATGAAGGTCTTGTGTTGTTTCTGATAGGCCTTACATGGTCAAAGCCTATTGTGATGTAGGACCTTGTCCTGTTTTCTCTTGACCAAGCCTTACACCAGGTAATTATTGCTGTCATTTATCTTTAAAACAATGGTGGGGCCTAATTTATTGGGTTATAGTTTGCTCTTGTCTGTGTTCATTACCCAGATTTGTCTCAAACTTCATGTCTGTCTTTCATGAAAACAAAAATATTTTGTATATGTTTATCTTCCCTGATTGATTGGTCAAAATTGATGTGGAGACCTTGAGGATTGGATCTGGGTGGAGCTTGTTTTGGCATTATTGACTTAGTTCCTGTTAGGTACTGAACTATATTTAGCTGTATATCATAAACTAGTTCAAAAGGGCTCTTTCTAGTGTATCTGTTCACTTGGATACAACACAAAGCACGGTGGTGGCTAGCTGTTTTGGCCAATCCTAAGGTTTCCTGGCAGTGAGTTTGGCAATGGCTTTTACTAAGCTACTATTCAGCTGCTTTACCCGGATGTTTGCCTGAGGGGGTTAAGGGGTTGTTACCACGTGTTTCACACCCTGTTTTGGGAGGTATAGATTAGAATCATCAGAGGTTAAATATTTTCCACTGTCTGTAATCAGCCATTTTAGCTTTTCAAATTTGCCGATGATTTCCTTGCCTATGAATCTGTGCATGTTGTTATCAGTGTGGGCTTTTACAACCTGTGCTATTGACCATTGTGTGGCAAAGTCAATAGTGGTGATTATGTATTTTTTATTGCTGAAGTTTCCTGGCATGAGGCCTAAAATGCCCAACATCCATACTTTGAAAGGTAATTGAGTTTGGATTGGCAGTACTGACTTGGGAGGGGTATTGCTCTTGGCAAACATCTCAAAAGCCTCACATTGTTTGAGTTTTTCATAGATGTCTCTAAAGAGGGTAGGTCACCATAATTTTTTATCTAGAAACTTGTAAAAATTCCTACTCTTGGTATGTCTGAGGTCTCTATGGTAGCGTAAGATTGTGTCCACTATTTGATGTGTGGATATGTAGGAGATGGTTACCCTGTCTGACATCTTACAGTACAACTTTTCATAAGCGTCAGTGAACAGGTATTTGTTTTTGATGATTGTATTGTGTGTTATGTCCCTGATACCCAGGGGAAAGCCTATGTCCTTGGTCTGTAGTATCAGGAGCAGCCAATTAGGGTCCAACTCATTCTGTCCCCTTGAGGCTTGCATGTAAAGTTGTGATAAAGTGTCTGCAGTAACTAGCTCTGATCCAGGTTTTTACCGGGTGTTCATGTTAAATCTTTCAAGAAACATTGTCCAGTGTGCTTGTCTGCAAGAGAGGTTTACTTGTGTCTTAAAATAGACAAGAGACTTGTGGTCTGTGAGAGCTTTAAACTTTTCTTATCTCTTGAGGTAACAGCACCATTTAACTAGGCAGTGTACAATAGCAAGGAGTCCCTTGTTGTGGATGAGGTAGCAGCATTTGCTGTCTGTTAATTTGCGGGAATCATATGTCACTGGTAGAAATTCCCCAGTGTTAGTCTTGATCCAAAGTACACCTTCTATGGATGCATCTGAGGCGTTGGTTTCCATTTGGTAGTCCCCATCTCTTTTGTGGTTTTTCAAAATGAGGGCTGACACTAGTTTTTTAAAGGCAGCAAAAACAGAGATCTTGCTGAAAGCTTCAGACAAACTTGGAATTGACACCTGGATGGCAGACAAGGGTGCTATCAGCAACCCACAGTCTGGGATGAATCAAAATATGTAGGCTATCATTCCCAGGAATGTTCTGAGTTCTCCTTTACCCTTGAGGGGGCATCTTTCAGATGGCTTGAATCTTTTGTTCATTGGGCTTGATGCCATTATTAGATACTATTTTCCCAGGAAGGTTAGTTGTTCCCAGTATGATTGCCATTTTTGACAGTTTGGAAAGATGCTTGTGTTGTGCCAGGGTGGCAAACACTGCCTCTAGGTCCTTATGGTGTTGTCACATAGTTGAGATATAGGCAATTATTTTGTCCAGGTACACAAGGGCATGTTTTCCAATGTGAGGATCAATCATCTTGTTTATTAATGTGATAAAGGTTGATATGTATTGGTCATCTTCAAAATTAAGAACAGAACACTCATATGACCTGTACTTAGTTCAAAAAGAGGACTTTGGAATATCTTCCTCTTTGATTTGAATCTGGTTGTATCCAGCTGTCAAGTCAATCTTGGAGAAAACAGTTGCACTTCCTAGCACATTAAAAAGGTAATCAATGAGTGGTAACAGGTAGCAGTTTATTATTGTGACTTTGTTCAGGGCTCTGTAGTCACTGAATAGTCTCAGGGACCCATTCTTCTTTGCTACAAATAATATGGTGGACCCAAAAGAATATTGTGTTGGTATGATGAGGCCCTTTTCCAGGGCCTCTTTAAGATAGGCACAGAGTATATTGTCCTTATTTAAGGTGAAGTGATATATAGTAAGTGCTTTGGGTACCTCTTCTTTGATTTATATGGGGTGTTGTATATGCTTTTCAGGGGAAGCCCTGGCAGTGCCTCTTCAAAAATTTATGGGTGTTGCGCTACAATTTTGCAATCCTGAGGAGTAGTGGTATCCTGATAGTCCCTGAAGTGTATGACTTTGTACTGGCAGGAGCCCCAATTAATTGCCTTGAGGTTACCCTTTTCCTCTTGTGTCTCTATAATGCATAAAAATACATGGTCCCAAAGAAGTTGGTCAACTGTATCAGGGTAAATTTGATGATTGAATCCCTCTCATTTGATGATTAACACTGAGGTGACCCAATCTACGCATGGGTTGTTCTTTCTAAGCCAGTCCGGGCCAAGGACTACATCAAATCAAGGAAAATTGATGACAGGTCCTTGGATGGTGAAGTGGAGGTTCTCCAGTGTGATGGAAAAGGGGAGGTTTCCTGAGTCACAGCAATGTGATGTTCATCAGCTAAAACCATAGTCTTAATCTGCAAAGGATTAGTGGCTAGCTTGAACCTGTTCATAAAGTTTCTTTTGACAAGGACACAATCTGCGCCTGAGTCCAAGAGTGCTGAATCTTTGTAACTTTGAAAGGGGAAAGTGTGAGACATCAATTCATTGAAGTGTCTGGAAATTGTTTAGAGTACAAGATCTCCTGAAAAGACCTGAATCATAGGGCACTGGTCTACATCTTCAGGTCAATATTCATCATTTGGAAAGGCTTATGGTTATTGAGGAGTTCTTGGCTTGCTTAGTGCTCTCCCCAGGCTTTTCCCTCATCTTGGTTGTTGTGTGTAGTAGTGGCACGGAAATGAGTACGGTTTGATTGGCTGTTGTATCTGTTACTGTGGCCATTCAAACATGAGGGTTTATTGCCTGTACTGTTGTTGTTTCTAGGCGGAAAGTAACTGGAGCGTCCTGGCAGGTGAAAGTCCTTGGGTTTTTCTCTCTTCCCAGTCTGGGCCTTATGAAGAGTGTTGGACGTCTTTTCTGCTTTCTCTTCCTTGCGGTAAAGGCTCTGCAGGTTAGTCACTTGGTAAAAGTTGATGTGTCTCATTACGTGCAACTTGAGTGCTTTGTAGTACATGAGATGTGTATCTGGGTTGTCAAATGCCATGTCTTAAGGTGCCTGTAGGCAGAGCTCCTTGTATGCACAGATGAGTTCCTTTACCGTGCCAGTCTGAGTCAGGTTCTTTACTTTGTTTATTATCATTAGAGTGGTGTCCTTCATCACAAATCTTGTCAAGAATTCATGTTTAAAGGTTTTCAAGTCCTTCTCTGTGTTATTCTTGTGCCACTTGTTGCACCAGGTTCCCGTGTCATGGGTCAATTGAATGGAGATCTCTGCAATCCAGAACTTTTGCAGGCATTACATTTGTGCCAGCTTGTTTTGTGCAGATCGGATCTTTGAGAATTGGGAGGCAGGTTAAGAAGAAACAAAACCATGCTCTCAACTGTAATAAAATTTTGGTTTCAGCAACTGTTATAGTGAAACAGTATATGACATGCTTCAAGAAAATACAATGATGATATAATAAACAGATTGTGAGTTGCTTAACAAGCAGGAGGCCAAATTGGGAGGACAGTTTCAACATCTTGGATCCAATGGTAGTATAGCAGAAGATTGAGGTCAAAAATTTCAATAAGCAAATGACTTGCAGGGTTAAATTAGAGAAAGAATCAGAAGGCATTGGCATGTAAAGAGTGGGCTAGGTTGCGGCCATAGAGTCAATGGCAACCTTGACCGCCACAAAGGCTAATCTTTTGAGGACAGGGGCAAACAGCCCCAGATAAGCCATCATTTTGGGATAAACTTTCTTTTATTCTGAGGGAAATTAAGATATCTAGAAAAAGGTTTCTAGAGGAGAATAGGAAAAGTCTCAAAAGAGTTCAGGATGGGAGAGGGGGAGATTTCGCGGCATCTGATTGGCTGGTAAGAATATTTTCAGCAGTTAGAGGGCCTGCATTGGAATTTGAGTTGATGGCATCATAATTTGAAAAATTCCAGTGGCCAGTGGGTTGAGCGCTACCATTGCCAAATAGTGTATAATGTGTGATTTTCTTGTCATAATTATTTGGGCAGAGGTAAGGCAAGTCCAGATTTTCAAGGGCTATTTGAGCAACCCCAGCTTTGACCCATTTTTTATCAATGACAGCATTTAAATTGTCTATTTCTTTCAAGGGTTTTGCGGAGATTCTTTGCTGGTTTCTGTAAGGTCTTGCCCATAATGGCGCAAGGTTATAAACTAGGGCGTGCAAGGCATTAGGATTCAAATTTAAAAGATATAGAAACGTAGGAACTGTCTGTAAGGTAATCTTACAGAACCATCTAAAAACCTATATTGTGTTACAAAAGGAGTGATTGAGTGTAAAAACCCTAAGCAAATAAGATAAAACAAAGTATTTAATAGTGAACAATTTGTAACTAAGGGAATGTCAATATTAAGATATTCTCCATCCGCAAATTGATACATATAACTATTGAACGCTTCTTTAAGGGAAAACAATGGATACAACAAGCCTAAGGCTTGTTGTCTTACAAGTTCCATCTGTTTTAAAAGAAAGGAAAAACTAAACTTTGAAATGAAACTAATAAAAATGTATAAATTATTAAAAATTAAGATCTCAAGTTAAATTTGGAAAAGATTGAAGGGGAAGAAATCACTTAGAATTTTGGCTTAAAGCCTACTCTTCAAAAGCTCTTTATTTATAGAAGAGAAAGCCTTTTCTGTTTGAGTATGATAAACAGGAGGAAGCAGCCAAGAGGAGGAGCAACTGGAGAAGTTTGGAGAACCAGGAACATAAAAGGAGAAAACAAAAGACCAGTTCAAGTTTGATAGGCAGAATGAGGCTGGGGAGAGCAGCAACAACTTGAAAAAAGGAGTTTCAAAAGGGTAAGCAAAAATTAGAATAAATCTAACTTAAAGTAGAGAAATATAAGCTATTTGAATAGCTGGGAAGACAGTGGGTGACAAAAACAACAATTCAAACACAAATCACAAAGAAACAAAGTTAAGTACTTTAAAATACTAAATTATTAACAATTTAACCTAAATTTTGGATATTAATAAATAACCCAAAACATAAGTAAAAACTGAGAAATAAATTAATTATCTCAAGAAGCCTGCCCTTTGGGGAAGGGCATGACAGTTTCTGGTCTTGTGGGGGTGTACTATTCCTTCCATTTGGTTTTCTACTGTAACAGCAACAACCAAAAAGGTTGCTGCCAACAATTCCTGGGAGGCCAAAGGGGGGAAGAAATCAACTGAACACCAAAAGCAACAGAAAAAACCAAATGCCCAAATTAGACTAACAAATTTCAAACTTTATTAGAGTAGAGAATGATGAAGCAAGGTCTTTTACAACTCTTGCATTCATTTAAGGGTTGAGATGAAATTGAGGTGGTAGATTGAATGTCACAAAACCAATCAACCAATGATATGAGCAGATATGAGTGCATTTCTTGAGGCAGGAAGATCTTGACAAATTTTGAATGGACATAATCAAAAAGGAAACCTGACTCAACTAAAAATTAAGAAACTTGCTTTGGACGCAATTACCATTGCTCCTGGCTGCTCTTGCACATGATATTTAGCCAGGGATGTCTCTTAGGTGGGTTAGGTGGGGCCATCCTCAGAATAATTCCAAAAAATAATTTGAGGGCTTTTCTTTGGCTTTTTCAGTAACTTTTAGGATAAATAGCTAAACTCAATTTGGTAGAAATCCCCAAGCATTTGGCGGGAATTGAAATGAAGACCCAATGAGGAGGTGTAACTTTAAACAGAAGCTATACATGCCAAAGATGAAAAGGTACAAGTAGATGTAATAGTAAATAATGATGATGTAAGAGTGTATGTTGGTAAATTTTTAGAAGAGTTTGCATGTCTGCAAGCTTGTTATAATGAGTTAGCCCTAGAATTCAGTCACTCAAAGAATGTCACTCCAACCAAGTTGACCCTAGCTTTGATCCAGGACACATCTTGGCGGCCTCTGAAGAGCCGCAGGAGCACCACACCCCTGATTTGCCCTTGTATTATAGACTTAAAATGTTGCTTAGACTAATTTTTTATTAACAAAAAGCTATGAAGTACAAGGTAGTTTTCAAGAATGCAAAAATAAGCAAAAGCAACTCATCTCAGAATAAAACAGAAGGTGTCATGGACATAGTTTTCCCAGGCGTGGCCAGGCCAAAGCGCTGCCACCTGGGGAAATCTGTTTTGAAGCCCCACCTGCTTGCAGCAATTGTAGATTTAAATCTAAAAATTAATTGCAAGTTGGTGGTGGCACAGGAAATTGGGTCCAAGTGAGGCGTGAATATCCCAGGCCCATTTTTTCATTTTTTTACCTGCTGGTTATCAAATCCTGACCTTAAAGGAGGTCAGGTAACAGCTTACAGAATCACCATTGCGGTATCTGTAAGCTGTCTAAATATTGTGTACAAAGAGACCATCTCATCAAGATGTACCCAAAGGCTTTAACTAACAATTTTCCTCACCAAACTACCTTAGTAATAAGATATTTTTACCAGATAAAATATATTGCCTCATGATTTACTTATTATAATATTTCCCAATAAGATTTATAATATCCAGATTACTAGATTCCGCCTTCTCACCTCTGCAATTTCCTGGGAATCTTCCTCCTCCTGAAAAAATGATTCCTGAAACCTTTGAAATTGAATGTGAACCTATCTATGCTGCTTATGCCTTGACTCTGAGTCAAATTAAGGTCTTCTTGATGTATCTGTGCATAATCTTCTGATGCATCTTTCCTTATTTACTCTTCAAGGGTTGCCATTTCTGAGTAAACATGCACTGTCTCCTCTTCATTGTTAATAACATCCTAATTTGGGTACAAATTCTCTATTTGATTGATTACAGCAAGCTCTCACTCTACTTCACCCTGACAGTTTATTCTGCTTTCTCTGTCTTGCAGTACAGGCTTTGGAGTTTGGTTACTTGATACAAGTTGACATGTCTCATTAAGTGATGTTTTAGGGCATTGTAGTACATAAGGTGTGTAGCTGGGTTTTCAAAAGCCATTTCTAAAGGTGTGAGCATGAGCAGTTCCTCTTAGGCCCATGTTAAGTCTTTCACCGTGTCAGCTTGTGCCAAGTTTTTCACCTGACACATAATCATGAGGGCAGTATCCTTCATCACAAATATGGCCAAGAAGTTATATTTGAAGGTCTCCCATTATTTTTGGTGTGGTTCTCCTGTCACTGATTGCATCAAGTGCCTGTGTTGTGGGTCAAGCAAATAGAGATCTCCATAATCCAGAAGCAAGTTGAATACTATATTTGTGTCAGCTTTCTCTGAGAAGATTGAATTCATTCTATGACATTGTTGTCATTGGCTCATGCAAAAAACTCCAAGGCAGTGTTATGGAGTTGCTGGGCCATATTTTCAGGCATGATGCTCTCATCATTGGAACAAGGTGTGGACAAGGGCGCTTGGAAGAACCCTTGCCCTGACAGGGCATTGAATGCAGGGACTGGGACTATCATTTTTGGTAAAGGATATGTCCTTCTGGCATTTTGGTTCCTGGTATGCAGAGCGTCCAATCCAAGGGGAGCCCAGACATGATACTTTTGTATATTTTTTGGCTTCATTGCAGCCCAGATTACTTTCCTGTCCACTAACTTATCTCACAATACACAAGGGGCTTTCAAAGAGTTTCCCTATGACATGACTAACGGTATGAATCATTCTGAGAGCAATGTTGAATTGCAGGCACTATCTCTTTATTAGGGGCGCTGCCAATTCAACACACTGATCCATTGCTCAAGGTATTCCTAATCCAAATATTATGTAGAACCTGCAACTGTGCCACCCCCTGGTGGACTTGTGGCTTCTTGATATAGTATATTAATTACACTATTCTCTAATAAACCACATATTATCCTATTCTTGTCCTTTCTATTAGACTGTTGTCTTCCCCAATCTAAATACTTAAATATTATTGGTTCAGCTGCAAAACTGCAGCAAGTATGGGCAACAGGCAGAATTTTAAAAAGAAAGGTAGGATGGAGAAAAAACCCTGGGCTATCAATGGTGTAACTGTGCTGTATTAGCGGAGTTACACGGGATTAATGATTGGAGACCAGATAATCATCTTTAATGAGAATGGCAACTATACAGTTGAGGTGAATCATTATAGAAGGGACAAGATTAAGGCAATCAATCAGTTGTATTGGCAGGGGGTGATGTGATCCTTGTAATAAGTGAAGTGCCAAATCAATATGTCCATCAAGCTGGGATTGTCACTGGTTCTTGTTGCTGGATTTAGTCATTCAAGTCAACTTCTGCATTTGGCTATGGGTCATGGGAAGTTGTTTGGGGGTCACAGAACCTCTTGTGTGGAACCTTGCTGAGGGGTCAACCCCGTTGTTTTAACAATAATGTATGGTAACATTATAGTTTTTGCTCTTCTATTATAGTAGAATCAGGAGGAAGGGATTTGATGATAGGATATAATATGCTTTGTTTTAAAGTCTAATAGAAACATATATTAAATCCTAGTCTTTATTCATAGACTAATATTAAGGCTGGCCCAGCTGCTCTTGAAATTTATGAGGTTAGCTTATAACACTAAGATAGATATTTAAGTAACATTAGAGCAACACAGCAGAAGGCTCAACCTTTAGGGATGGATTCTAAAAGGAGCTTGCTTGATAACTTCCACAACATCAGTGTTTGTTCTAGACACACTGTACAACTGATTCCCTCAACCAAGGGAGTCATTTGTCTATCTGGGCCACTTCCCAAGGCTGGCTAGCCAGCAGTTGGATACTAGTTCACTGAGATAATTGTTTCACTTAATCAGGGTTACTCTAATACAATAGGCTCAGAGCCTTTTATCTTGGATTTTTTGGCCTGGCAGCTTAATCCATGGTGAATGTAAAGTTACTCCCTCCTTTGGCTTTAGACAGAATCATATTCCCTCAACAATCAAAGAAGCTCAATCAAAGGGCAGCCAAGCCCCTGAATTCTTTGGCAGACTTGACCCACACTGTGGACAAGCAATTTGTTTTAGAATATCCCACAGATTATTCAGCTTCTTCTGTTCTGTTGTGTGACAAAACACTGGTTGAATTGAATTACTTACTGGCCTGGTGTCAACCTCATTTGAAAACAATCAGACAAATCCAATCAAAAGTAGCCAAGTTGCCTCAAGCACTTTGAAAAATTCTGATGCCAGTATCCCTCAGAACCATCCCATAGGTCCCAACCAATTAGATGCAAGTTTGGAAACGATTCATAAACCTTTCCAACCCCCATGGACATGGGTTGCAAATTGTTGTAACTGTGCTGTTTTAGCAGAGTTACAAGGGGTAATATTTAGAAACTAGATAATAATCTTTATTGGGAGATAGTGATTATAAAGTTATTGTGAATCAAGGATAACAGGAAAATAATTGTGTTGATCACACAGTTGGATGGTGAAGGGGGTGTCTTGATCCTGGTAATAAGTAAAGCGCCAAAACAAGGTATCCATCATAAGGGATCATTGTCTGTTCATGTTGTTGGATTTGGCAATTTGAATTGACTTCCTAGTCTGGCTTCAAGTGGCCGGGTAATCAAATTGTGGGTCACAAACCTGCTTGCTTGGAACCTTACTGGCGGGTCAAGCCTGCTGTTTTGACACCCCCCCCAACTGAAGGTTGGCCTCCTCTGGGGGTAGGTTGCCAGGGAGGTTGTCAGGAGCCCAGGCGCTGTACTGGACTAATTGTTGTTCTGTGGCGGGCAGGGCAGTTTCACATTGTTTTTGTTTTGCTTTGCAGGGTCTCAGGCAATCATGGTGTAGGGTCTTGTCTTGTTTGCGCTTCCTGAGTCCTTGCACAAGGTAAGTGTTATTGTTGTTAACCTTTAAAATGATTGCTGGGCCTACTTTCTCAGATTGTAGTTTGCTCTTATCAATGTTCATGACCCAAACTTTGTCCCCAACTTCATGTCTATTGTGGATGGGGACAAATATTTTTTGCAGACGTTCATTTTCCTTTTCTGTTTGCTTGCTGTTGGCCTCTATAACTTGAGGGTCTGAGCGCAGGGGGACTTTACTTGGGATTTCCAGTTTGGGTCCTGTTAATGCTTGAATTATATTAGGCTGTGTGCTGTATGCCAACTCAAAGGGGCTTTTCTGGTGGATCTGTTCACTCAGGTTCAGCACACAAGTAATGCAGTTGATAGCTGCTTATACAAGTCTTCAGGTCTCCTGGCAGTGAGTTTGGCTAAGGCTTGCATGAGACTGTCATTAAGCCGCTATACATGTCCATTAGCCTGTGGGTGGTATGGTGTTGTCACAGTATGTTTGACCCCATTTTTAGTGAGGTATATAATGGTGTTTTTGGAGGTTGATTCTTTCCCCCATTGGTTATCAGGAGTTCTGGCTTTCCAAACTTGCTGATCATCTCTTTTCCAATGAATTGTTGTACATCATTGCCAGTATGCGCCTTTACTGCTTGGGCTACTGGCCATCTTGTAGCAAAGTCTATGGTGATGATGATGTTTTTCTTATCATTGTGCTTCCCTGGTATGGGGCCAACAACGTTGAGGGCCCACACCTTGAAGGGTAGTTGTGTGCAGATGGGTAGTACTGTCTTTGGAGGGGCTTTGCTTCTGGAAAATTATTTTGCATACCTCACATTGGTCTAGGACTTTCTGGATGTCACAATATAGGGTTGGCCACCAGACCTTGTGCTTAAGAAACTCATATAGGTTTTGACTCTTGGTGTGTCCAAGGTCTCTATGATATTGTAGGATGGTGTCTACTTGCTGGTGTGTGGAAATATAAGGGATGGTAGTACTGGTGGACATTTTTCTGTGTAGGGTCCTGTACACGTCAGCAAATAGGTGTTTGTTTTTGATGACTGTTTTCTTTTTTATGTCAGTTGTACCAGGGGGAACCCCTTGTCTTTTGTTTGTAGCAACAAGAGAGGCCAGTCTGGGTTGAGCCCATTCTCCCCTCTTATGGCACAGACATACAGGTGTGAGAGGGCGTCTGCCATGGCAAGCTCAGGACCAGATTTTTACTGTATGAGCATATTGAATCTCTCCAAGAGCTCCATCCAGCAGGCTTGGCAGCAAGATAGATTTGCTTGGGTTTTGAAATATATGAGCAACTTGTGGTCAGTTAATGCTGTTGTTGTGAATAACGGCATTCACCATGTTTTGATTTTGCCTTTGGTGGGCCATTTTGAAGACAAATCTCTTGCTTTTGTTTTTGACTCTTGAAATGAACTGGTTTCTGCATCAGGAAATATGATTGTTTGGTTTCCTGACTCTGCGCAACTCACTTGCTCCACTCATGCTTGTGGCAAGTGATCCTACCGTCCTGGTAGTGTTTTATGATATTCCTAACCACTATATAATCCATTTCCTATTTTACCAATAAAATTAAATTCTATTCACATTTTTGTCTTTGTGTCTTCTGTACTTCTGCGCCTCTCTCTAGCCACGCCTAGTAGAGATTATTCATCCAGGGCCGCAAGGTAAACACATTTACCTTCCCTGTCATCTAACCAAGACTTAGTACAAATCCAATCCTAAGGTTAGGATTTCCCATTGTGTATCTGTACTGCGCCTCATAACACAACAAAAATGGTGCTCACTACAGGGGCTGTAAGCCCCTTGGTTATCTCTTTCGCATCTACGTTTTCAGGTTCCTTGCCTCCGCCTATTTGGGAGTCAACCTCGCCTGAAATTACCAGCCCTCCTATTGAGAAAGACATTGCTGACCCACCTATTGTCCCTACTGTACTGAACCTTGGGAATGGTCCCTGCCTAGCTTCTTACCCTATGGGCACCCCTGACTTGGAACAAGTCATGGCAGTAGCCCTTGGGATAGCTTGGGACAGGGCCATCCCTTGCCTTCAGCTACAGTTTAGCTGTGCCAAATACTATTAGTTAATTGTGGCCCCTCAGTTTCCACAACATCTCCTCTCAGCGGCTGGCTCCGCTGAACACCTGCTGTCATCCTTTGTACAGCCTGCCTTGGCCCACCACCAGATGGTGTTGGGACTCCACGTTCAAGAGATCTCGTCTCTACAAGTAGCTGTTACCCATCATTGGGACCAGTTTTCCGCCTACCAACAATGGATTCATTCCCTGTTCTACCTGGTATCTGACAATCAGCGTGATTTGGTCACCTCTCAAACACGTTTAGTCAATTCTATCAAGCAAATGCTCCAGTCCATCCCTGAGTATGTTCGGGAGCGGCTACATGAGTTTCACCAGTTAGAACAACCCTGGCAAACTCAAGTAGACTCCACCCTAAATGCTTATCTCACCAACTTTGAACGCCTAGTGCAACAGCTCAATGCATTCAGTGTCTATTCCTTTGAGCAATTGCAACAGGTAGCTGACCTTGCCGCCCAAGGTCTAAATGAACTCAGTGCAGAATTTGATCAAGAGAGAGCTACCACTGCTGTTGCTATAGCCAAACTTCAGAGTCAGGTGAATGAGCTGTCTACTCCCAAACCTGATGTCCTGCCTTCTCCTCCTGCTGATGATCTGGTGGACAGAGAGCAGAGGATCTGGGAGGCCATCCAAGAATTACGCGCTTCCACTTGTAGCCAAGGACGTCCTACTGAAATGCCTCAACCTGACCCCCAGGTTCTTGCGCTGACTGCTCAGGTCGCTGAACTACAGCAAGAAGTTGCTGCTTTACGTGAGGTAGTGACGGCCGCTGCTAGCCCACTCGGGGTTAACAAGGAAGATGGCTGTTGTCCTGGTTTGGTGGGGGCTCCTCAAATCCACTGTGCTAGGGAGTTGATTGCCCTAGCTAATGAGGTGGACCATTTGAAACGAGATCAGACTGAGTTGGACAGAGACGTACAGGAGATGAGTGATCTGATTGATTTGGTAAACAACAGATTTTCCCCCTGCCTATCAGTGAGGCCATCCCTTACTTTGCAACTGGATGAGCTCTCCACTGTTGTCACTACCCAAGGACAACGCCTAGATTCTACTGAACAACATACCACTCTAGCCACCACTACTGATGCCAGAACTACTGAGACTCTGACAACCCTTGAAGAAAGTGTTAGACAACTATGGGCTAGACAATCCCCTCCAAATCTGAAGCTGAGTTCTCCCCGCAAATAAATGTACTCAATAGCAGCAATGGTGGTCCAGCTCCCAAGGCACACATCAAGCCTACTTTTAAGCAAGTCTTTGATCCCAAAACCTCAACTATTGCAGCTTTCTTAACTATTTATGAGACTGCCATGAGACAAGCATCAGATGAAGTTAAGAAAAAACATATTCTGACCTGTTTACACCCGACTTGCCAGGAGGTGGTGGTGCCTGAGCTACCCACCATTGAGACGTGGGAAGACATTAAACAGCTCCTGATTGACAAGTTTGGTGGTGATCTTAGCCTTGAAGTGAAAAAGGATGCCTTCATGCACATATCTTTCAAGCCCAAAGAGATGTTAGCCGAGTTTGCTGACAGATTTTACATGGAGGGACAGCAGTTAATAACAAACATAAAGTTGACAACCCATGAAGCCTACATGGCTTGCGCTCAAGCCCTCAAAGTTAATCAACTTCTGTGCCTTCATTTCAAGGCCCACAAAGCTATGCTGTCCTCCATGAAAAGTATAAAGACACTGCTACAGGATATGCATCTTACCCATTCTGGGGCAGTCATTCAGGAGATTTGTGCCACTTCCAACTCTGGATCTTCTTCTTGCAGCCCTTTTATCCTCACTATGAACTCACAAAATCCTTGTCAACGTCAGGGTTGCCACAACTGCGGTCAGATAGGTCACCACTCTTGCGTCTGCACCAATCCGCGGATTGAAGGAGCTGATCCCAAGGATCAGTTGGGAAAAGAACAGTCAACCTAGAGGCAGAGACGCTCTTGGTTGACAATTCTTCCCAGTCTCCTTCTATACCTCTGCCTGATACTGACTCTGAGCCTGCTGATGATGAGGCTCCTCCTATCCTCCTTCTGTTCCATGACATTTCTGATGATTCTGATGTGGAAAATCTGATGTTGAAGACCCTGATGCATATGGGTATTCTGTTCTTGCTGTCCCAGAGACTATTGCAGTTCCCTACAAGCTACAATCTGGGAAGACTACAACTACCACCAAGCCCTTGTCTGAGGCCAAAGCGGTTGTCTCCTGCCCCTATCTTACTCAGGCAGAACAGTCCCCTGTATTAGTGGAATCATCAGAGGAAGCCGCTGAAGTTGCAAACGCCGTTTTCAAGAATGTATCTGTCTCACTCCCTCTCCAAACCGTATATAAGGAGTTCCCAGGACTAAGATGCATTATTGAGAAATGGGACAAGGAACTAGCTGAGGCGCAGGATATCTTGGCTGTTCTACCACCCTTTGGACGCACCACCACCCGGGTAGAGATATCTATCCAGAAAGTAAAAATCAAAGCCGTCCTGGACACTGGTTCTCCTGTCAACGTTGTTTCTTCTAAATTGGTGAAGAAACTTAAGCTGGCCCCTGATCTCAACTACCATCAATCCTATGGCACCGCTGGTCTCTCCATGACTTGCGCCATTGGTGTGTACTCTGCCTTGCCAATGCAATTTGGTAAACTATTGTTGGCTACGCCAGCTGTTGTTCTAGAAAATGAGAGCTACAACCTTTTGGTTGGTACCCAGTTACTTTGGGAATATAATGGGATCATCAACCTAAAGGATGGTTATCTTTTTATCCTAGGGTACAAAGTCCCTCTGATCTTTGAAGAGCCAATCAAAGTTCCTGGTAAATGTTTGAAGACATGTACTCTGGAGTACCCCACTGGGGTTTTCACCCTAAAATACCAAACCCATTCCACCAACATTAAGTGTTCTCCCATGGCTTGTCCTGCAACTGAGGGAATTCCTCTCATGGCCACGTCTGCTGTCACCATCCCTCCAGGTTCTCAGGCCATCATAGACTCACAGATATCATATGAACTACCTGAACGGACTTTCTTAGAGCTGTACTCCCCTCCTTTTCTGGGGAGTACCAAGCCTTACCTTTGTCCTGGAATTCTGGACGTCTCCCACAAGGATCCCTTTCAATTACTAGTTGCCAACCTTACTGCGCTTCCTATGACTGTATCCAGAGGACAGGTTGTTGGTTACAGAAAGTTGTTAAATGCCCCTGACGTCTTGTCCCTTCACCCTTTTGGAACATTTCAAGACTTTTTTCTACCCAAAGACAAGCCTCAAGTCCTATCTCTGTTCACTGCCCAAGATTTCCCTCAGTTGTCCCCAGTAAAACAAAAAGAGGTGCTTGATTTACTAGACCAATTCTCAGACATCTTTGCTAAAGATAGCACTGATTATGGGCTGGCCAAAGGTGTAATTCATCAGATTGACACAGGAGATGCTCCTCCCTTTTGTGCCAAGCCATATTGCCGCAGCCAAGTGGAAGATGCACAGGTTTCTAAGGAGCTCAAACAACTGCTGGACGCTGAACTGCTAGCTCCCTCTCAAAGTCCCTGGGCTTCTCCTCTGCTCATCTTAAAAAAAAGGATGGGGGCCACTGGATTGTGATGGACTATTGGAGGTTGAATTCTCTAACCAAGAAAGATTCCTATCCCTTACCGTGCATTGATGACGCTCTTTGACGCCTTGGGGGTTCTAAGTTTTTCTCTGCCATGGACTTGGCATCTGGTTACTGGCAAGTTGACCTCTCTCCTGAAGACTGTCAGAAGGCTGCGCTCATCACATCAGAAGGATTGTTTGAACCTACCTGCATGTTGCAAGGGCTCTTTAATGCCCCGGCAACTTTCCAGAGGGCCTTGGACTCCATCCTGCGTGATTTGAAGTTGTCATGTGTGTTAGTCTATCTAGATGATATAACAGTCTTCAGTGCAACTTTCACTGATCACCTAGCCCACCTTAAAGAGGTGTTCATAAAGATCCAAGAGGCTGGCCTCAAGCTAAAGCCCTCTAAGTGTGCTTTCTTCAAAGAACGCCTTGAATTCCTGGGCCATGAAGTAACCCAAACAGGGATTTGTCCTATGACCAAGAAGGTTGAAGCCATTGACAAAATGCCTCCGCCCACCAACCTACAAGAAGTACAAGTCTTTCTGGGCATGATGGGTTACTAAAGGCAATTCATTCCTGATTTTGCTGATACTAGCAAACCCCTGGTCCAACTGTTGCATAATTTTCCTTTTGAATGGACCACCAGCCAACAACAAGCCTTCAAGACTCTAAAGCAGAAACTCAAAAAAGCACCCATTTTAGTGTACCCCAATTACGATAAGGAATTCATCCTATATACTGATGCTAGTGACCTTGCTATTGGGACTATCTTTGCTCAGCTTGACAATGAAGGTGTGGACCACCATAGCCTATACTTCCCGTGTGCTAAATAAGCATGAAAAGAGTTATAGTGTTACAGAGAAGGAGTGCCTTGCTGTGCTGCATGCAGTCAAACAATTCCACCACTACGTGTATGGTACCCATTTCACTGTTGTCACTGACCACGCTTTGCTCAAATGGTTATAACAACTTAAGGAGCCTGAAGGACGCTTAGCCAGATGGGCCCTCTGCCTGCAAGGTTATGATTTCACTGTGCTCCATTGCCCTGGGATTCAACATCAGAACGCTGATGGGTTGTCCCAAATGCCCATCCTTGCCCTACATCCTGCTGAGGCAGACTGCCTGTACAAGCTAATTGGCTACCATTCTTCCTGGGAAAGTGAGACAGAAGAGGTTTGACTTGCCCTGTCCAAATTGTCTGAAGACACCCTCATACGCAACAACCAACTCTTCAAGAAGGTGCAGGGTCAATACCTGCCATACGTGCGCCCCAGTCTTTGCCTCTCCTTGGTGTTGCAAGCCCATAAAGAGACTGGCCATGGAGGCATTGCCAAGACCTTTGACTGGCTTCAGAAGAATTACTTCTGGGAGAATCTTTGCCTGTTGATCCCAGATGTCATAGCTAGTTGCCATGACTGCCAACTTCAGAGGCCCCGAGCTGCTTCTCACAAGTTCAAATTGGTTCCCCCTCAACATGCTTTTCACACAATTAGCATTGATGCTGTAGGCCCTCTCCCCTGCTCACGTTCCAAATGACTCTTTATCCTGATTGCCGTTGACCACTTCAGCAAGTGGGTAGAAGCTCGCCCTACTAAAGACATCACTGCTAAGACTAATGCTGCCTTCCTGCTGCAGGATGTTTTCTACCGCCATGGCTGCCCTCAAGTGCTGTTGTCAGACAACAAAACCAACTTCAATGCCAAACTTGTAACCTCTGTTGTTGAAGCTCTAGGAACTCAACAGTCTTTCTCTGCCCCCTATAATCCTTCCACTAATGGGGCAGTTGAGTGTGCCAACTCAACACTGGTTTCTATCATGAGGAAACTCACCTACTCTGATGCTGCCAATTGGGATCTATACTTACCTGCTTCTCTCTTTGCCTATTGTCTGAGCAGGCATTGGGTTACAGGGTACTCCCCCTTTGCCATGTTGTATGGGCATGAAGCCACCACTCCTTTGCTCTTGGGGGTTCCCCTACTCTCCTCTGATAAGGCCATGAACCCTGACAACCACATCAAAGACTTAGTCAACCGCATCATTGATATACAAGCCACTGCCTACACTTCTGCATATAAGACTAAGGTGCTTGAGCTCTCTCCTGACAACGCTGGGCGCTCCCCCTTGCCTGAGTTTGATGTTGGTGACCATGTCCTGTACTACCAACACTGTGTGGGTGGGCGCGCACATAAGCTGGACTCCCTGTGGATTGGTCCTTTAGAGGTGACCTTCAAACGAGGGTCTGAGTACACTATAAAGCTCCTCTCCAGTGGTCGTCCTTTTGCTTGTGTACACGCCAAGTTCCTCCGCAAGTATCACCCCCTAAGGCCAATCTAGAGGGGGGCAATGTTGTGAATAACAGCATTCACCATGTTTCAATTTTGCCTTTGGTGGGCCATTTCAAAGAAAAATCTCTCACTTTCTTTTTTGAATCTTGAAATGAACTGGTTTCTGCATCAGGAAATATGATTGTTTGGTTTCCTGACTATGCACAACTCACTTGCCCCACTCATGCTTGTGGCAAGTGATCCTACCGTCCTGGTAGTGTTTTGTGGTATTACTAAGCACTATATAATCCATTTCCTATTTTACCAATAAAATTAAATTCTATTCACATTTTTGTCTTTGTGTCTTCTGTACTTCTGCGCCTCTCTCTAGCCACGCCTAGTAGAGATTATTCATCCAGGGCCGCAAGGTAAACACATTTACCTTCCCTGTCATCTAACCAAGACTTAGTATGAATCCAATCCTAAGGTTAGGATTTCCCGTTGTATATCTGTGCCGCGCCTCAGAACACAACAGCTGTGAATTCTTCCTGCCGTTCTAGATAACAATGTCATTTGACTAGACAGTGTACAATAGCCAGCAGTTCCTTGTTGTAGATAGGGTATCAACACTTGCTGTCTGTCAACTTTTGTGATTTTTAAGCTACGGGCAGGAAGTCACCATCATTATTTTTGATTCATAGGACTCCTCCAATGGATGCATCTGAGGCTTCAGTTTCCATTTGGTATTCCCTGTCATTTTTGGGGTATTGCAGGATAGGAGCTAATGTGAGCTTCTCCTTGAGGCATCTAAAACAGAGGTCACATTGGGGGGTCCATACAAACTTGGATTTGGCGCCTGTTATGGCGGACAAGGGGGCAGTCAAAACTCCACAGTCAGGTATGAAGCGGCGTACATAGGCCACCATCCCCAAGAAGATGTGGAGTTCTAACTTATCCTTGGGTGACGGCATCTTGAAGATGGCCTGTATCTTTTGACTGCCAGGGTTGTGTGACAGAAATAACTGGATAATATGATGCTGTTTCTAAATGATGGGGAATTACCACCCAAATCCAAATAGAATTGATGATTAACCACCAACGCGGCTTCAGATATTTTTTTGTAAATTTTCCTATTGTAACTCCAGGATTAAGTAGAACAATCAATCCTAACCAGAGTAAACCAAGATAAATGACCTGGGAAAGCATCAATGCATCTTCAGCATAGAATTCTGGGCATTGAGAAGTGACCCAATTTTCATCTTCAGGAATGGAGGGAGGAGCTACAAAATTGGCTGGCATGAAATTAACATTTTGCAGCGCCAACAACAAAGTTCCCAATGCTGGGCCCCATCTTCCTGAAATGATTCTGTTCAGAATCAGATTGTACAGGATATACCGCAACAACCCAAGCACAGGATGCAATTTTAAAATTTTAAAATTAGAACTTGGGATAATTGATTTTTATTGAGTAAATTTAGGAGGACTCAACTCTTAGAGTTGAAACAGGGAAAATTATTCAATATATATCAGAAAAATTGACTAAGCAATACCACCTGAGTCTTGATCTCCTATTCCTTTGGCATCTTCCAGTAAGTATCTAGTCCAGGTTGCAAAGAACCCTTGTATGACCAGTTTCTGACAACCATGCTGATTAGTGAGCTTATATTGGGTGACCCTCATATTACGTTGATTTTCTAACGTCAGTTTACAAGGGGGAGCTGGTTTCAGTTGGCATACTGGAGCAGCTGTGACCCATTTTCAATTGACTGTTTGGTTTAAATCTGTTAACTCAGTCAATTTTGATACAGGTTTTCCAGCCTTCCGTGCCTTCTTACTTGGACGGACAATACCCGGCATTATGGAACCTACTGTGACATTACCCTCTGCTTTAGCCCTGGGCACAATACCACCATCTGGGAGATTGGATAAAGAGAAATTCTTATGGGCAGGTGGGAGTTTCATTGCGGCAAGGGTAAGTTCAGGGTGTCCAATAGCAGTGGGATTGTGCTTGTAGAACTCGTGGATCAGATCAGAGGAATTTGAACAATTGTAGTGGGGAACCCAGGAGTTTTCAGAATCAGGATAACCTTTCCAAGATACCAAATATTCCAAACGGCAACAAATATTGTGGGAAGCTAAAATACAATTTAACTTGTACTCAGGTTCTCCTTCCACAAGAATGGGTTGGGAAGAGGAAGTCTCTGTTCCTTTGAAGGGAGTAAGGAGACATTCATGGAAGGTGTGGAAAATCTTGAAAGCAGGAGGTAAATCTAGCCAATAGGCGGAGGGACCAATCTGACGTTCTACCTTGAAGGGACCAACTTGCTTGGGACCCAATTTACGACATGGAACTTTAAGTTTCATATTACAAGCATCGACCATGACTAGATCACCTGGCCTGTAAGTTGGACCTTCCTGGCGCTTGTGATCTGCATATTCCTTGTAAGTTGTCACGGCAGCAGCGAGAGTAACTTGGAGCTCCTGATGGACCCGCTTCAATTCAGCGGCTTGATCAGTTGCAGCTTCCACATTGCTAACCAAACAAGGACCCATATTGGAAGAAGGATTGTAACCCACATTGGCATAGAATGGCAATACTTGAGTTGACGTATGCGGGGCGTTATTATATGTGAACTCTGCCATGGGTAGATTATCACACCAGTCATCTTGTCGCGCATTGGTGTAGCAACGTAGGTAGGCCTCCAAACTTTGGTTTACTCTCTCTGTTTGTCCATCAGACTGGGGGTGGAAAGCAGTAGAGCGGCACAATTTGATACCAAGGATTCCAGTAAAAGCTTCCCAGAACTGAGCAATAAATTGAGGACCACGGTCACTTACAATCTCCATTGGGATGCCATGTAGAGAGAAGATCCTGTTCACAAATAACCTAGCGGTTTTCACTGAAGTAATTGTGGTTGAGCAAGGTACAAAGTGTGCCATCTTTGTGAAACAATCAACTACTACCATGATTGTGTTAAACCCATTGGAATTGGGAAGCTTGCCAATGAAATCCACCAACACAGACGTCCAAGGGCCCGCAGCAGGCTGAAGTGAAACCTTTAAACCAGTAGTCTTATTCCAACTGGCCTTGAATCAAACACATATCAGGCAATCTTGAACAAAAGCGGCTACCTGAACAGTCAAACCTTTCTAGGAAAACTGGTGGCGGATAAGTTCCACTGTTTTGTTTTTCCTTGGATGATCAGCTGTTGGACAGGTATGATTAGCCTCCATGATTTCATCCCAAATAGTGCCTTCAGGGACCCACAAGCAATCTTGATGATATAGGACTGGACCAATCTTATGATAACCCTGAGGCTGACCTACTGGATTTGCACATGCTAGCTCTAATAGCCTATCATAACCTTTGGACAAAGGTTGCAGAAACTTAACCTTGGAATACAAGTCCAGGTCTGTGTCCTCAGCTAAGGACATGGTGGCCAACGTAGCCGGTGGAGGTAATACAAAAGGCACCACAGCTTTATCTGGAATCATAGTATGTGTGTTAAACTCAGCGTCCATACTAGCATCTGGGAGATGGGAGGGATTCCTGCTTAGAGCATCAGCCAAGTGATTGTCAGATCCCTTAATAAACTTGTAGGGGAACTTGTATCTTGTCAGATCACCATGCCATCTGGATTGGCGACCCAACAAAACCCTGGGTTGTTGATAATATAGAAGGGCTTTGTGGTTAGTTCTTACTACAAATGGATGACGTGCTGATATGAGATGGTGGTGCCAATGCTTTAAAAATTCCACTTAAGCCAATAATTTCTTGTTGTAAATCATGTAGTTGCGTTCTCGAGCCTCCATCTTCCGGGAGAAATACCCTACAGGTCTCTCAATCCCGTCACTAGCCGTTTGCAACAGCACACCAGCCACGGCATATTTAGATGCATTGGTGGAAACAACAAAAGGAAGCTCAGGATCCACATGTCTTAGCACTGGGGAGGACAACAAAAGAGCCTTGACTGCTTAGAAGGCACTTGCACACTCAGGCGTCCAGACTAAAGTTGTCTTTCCACTAGCCAAATACAAAGGGGCAGCCACCTCAGACAAGTGGGGAGTGAATTTCTTCAAGAACGTACATGTACCCAGGAAACTACAAAGTTGGGATACTGTCACAGGTGTAGCATACTCTCAAATCGCAGCTTCCTTGTCAGGGGCAATGGTGTGGCCATCCTCAAAGATAATACTACCCAGAAAGGTAACCTTACATTTAAAGAATTCACACTTACTCCTTTTGATGATCAAGTTTGCTTGGAGAATGCGCTCTACAACTGCCAACAAGTGGACCTTATGAGACTTCTCATCCGGAGAAAACACCAAGATGTCATCCATATATGCAATGGCACAAACACCTAGAAGATCTCCTAGGACTGAATCAATCAACCGCTGAAAGCAAGCCGGGGCATTCTTCAATCCAAAAGGCATTACGTGGAACTGGAAGATACCCTTCTTGGTTCTGAATGCTGTTAACCATTCCATTCCTTCTGCAATCCTGATTTGATTGAAAGCATTCAACAGATCAAGTTTTGAGAATACCTTGGCCTTCTCAACACATCTAGAGATCTGTGCTTTGAGAGGTAAAGGATAAGGATCTGGAATTGTAATGTTATTCAAATTCCTGTAATTGACACAAGGACAAAGGGACCCATCAGACTTCTGAACAAACAATAACAGAGAGCAGATTGACAAAGCCTTCTTGAAAATGTAGCCTTTTGCTAAAATGTCACGAGTCCACTCTTCCAAACATGCATCTTCCTTCAAGGTTAAAGGGTAAATAGGAGATGCAATGTGAATCAGATCAACAGTGACCTTAAAGTCAAAGTCAAACTGAGTGTGCTTGGGAAGGACCTTGCCTCTGGTGGCGTCAAATGCCACAGACCAGGGTTGCAAGCATGCCAGTAAATCTGAACTTGCGGGGATAGGGATAGGCACTGACTGTATTGTCTGTGATAATTGCTTTAATTCAGACATATCCAACAGCGGAATACAAATGCTTATACCCAAAGAGTGTTCCACCTGCAGCTCATTTTTCTCCAGTAAGGTCAATACATTATGATCTCTCCACCAACTCACTCCCAAAATGATAGGATACATCAGGGTAGAGCAAATGGAAAACCTTGCAGTAAAGGACTGACCTGCAACTACAAAAGTAACTGGCTTCTTCAGCTGGAAGGAGGGGAACGTTTGACAGTTTCCACCCCTAACAAGCATTCCAGGGTGGTACTTAAGCTGTAGCAAGTCTGCAGTCTCTACACTCATGAAGTTCTCAGAGGCACCTGTATCTAGTAAAATGGCTGGCCAATAGATAGTTTGACCATTATCTATGTTATCATAAAACAAGAAGTAACCAGAAGTAGATTTATTGGCAGTAAAGGTTGTAATCTCAGCATGAGTTTGCTTCTCCTTGGTAGTACGGACAGCGGCTAAGGAGGCAGGATGCTCCTGGAAGTATTGCTCAATCATTTCTTGAACAGCAGCAGGAAGAACAGGATAGTTACAATCAATGGGTACGAGAGGCAACTCTTCAGACACAACATTGGAAGGCTTGGTAGGTATGACGTGCTGAAGTATTGCCAAAGAGCTATTGGGACTGGACACCATGGGGGCTTCAGTCACATGGACGGGTTTGTTCACCACTGCCAATTGAAGCTGAGAAGAGCTATGAGAAGAACGACCCTGACTTTGGCTAGAAGGGGCTGCCACAGAGCTAGGACCAGAAAACCAAGAGCGCGCCACGGGTTTGTCCTCAATGACCAACGTACCTTGTTTGGAAGTGGATGGATTTGAGACCAGAGAAAGAATTTGGCTTATCAGGGCCTCAGTTGCAGTTAACAGGGAATCCCAAACCACCAAATCCTGGGCAGTCTGGTCAACTGCTAACCACAACGCTGCAAGTTTATTCACCTCAGGGACATTGATTGTATGGCAGTAGGTAAGAAACTGAGGAAGGAATACCAAAAGCGGAGTTGTACCCTGATGGAAGGCGTATAGCTTACGACATACTTTGAGCTCCTCAATAGATACACACAATTTTTTTAACAAAGGATATAGAGATGCACTCTCAGTTAAAACATGTGGATTGCGCTCCACCGCGGACAACAACCATTCACAGGCATCTTCAGAAACCTTTGTCATCACATGGTAAACTTGGGATTTGTGACTAAGGCTAGAGCCGGAATAAAATGATAAAGCTGACAAAACTTCACGCAAAATTTCATCAGTGGGTGGAGTAGGAAAATAATCTGGACGCCAAAATGACATGACGCGACGGAAATAGGAAACAGAGGATCCAGTCTCTACAACTGCAGCTGGAGATGGAAACCAAAAATTCAAGAAAAGTCCAAACTGAAAACTCAGAAATGAACTGATGCAAATAAACATGGTTAATGCAGATATCTCAATGGAGCAGGAGAAAAGAAACACAAATTCATGATGAACTGCTTCCAAAAACTCAGACGTAGAAGAGTTGAGTAATGTGATGGAAATAACTGGATAATATGATGCTGTTTCTAAATGATGGGGAATTATCACCCAAATCCAAATAGAATTGATGATTAACCACCAACGCGGCTTCAGATATTTTTTTGTAAATTTTCCTATTGTAACTCCAGGATTAAGTAGAACAATCAATCCTAACCAGAGTAAACCAAGATAAATGACCTGGGAAAGCATCAATGCATCTTCAGCATAGAATTCTGGGCATTGAGAAGTGACCCAATTTTCATCTTCAGGAATGGAGGGAGGAGCTACAAAATTGGCTGGCATGAAATTAACATTTTGCAGCGCCAACAACAAAGCTCCCAATGCTGGGCCCCATCTTCCTGAAATGATTCTGTTCAGAATCAGATTGTACAGGATATACCGCAACAACCCAAGCACAGGATGCAATTTTAAAATTTTAAAATTAGAACTTGGGATAATTGATTTTTATTGAGTAAATTTAGGAGGACTCAACTCTTAGAGTTGAAACAGGGAAAATTATTCAATATATATCAGAAAAATTGACTAAGCAATACCACCTGAGTCTTGATCTCCTATTCCTTTGGCATCTTCCAGTAAGTATCTAGTCCAGGTTGCAAAGAACCCTTGTATGACCAGTTTCTGATAACCATGCTGATTAGTGAGCTTATATTGGGTGACCCTCATATTACGTTGATTTTCTAACGTCAGTTTACAAGGGAGAGATGGTTTCAGTTGGCATACTGGAGCAGCCGTGACCCATTTTCAATTGACTGTTTGGTTTAAATCCGTTAACTTGGTCGATTTTGATACAGGTTTTTTGGCCTTCCGTGCCTTCTTACTTGGACAGACAATACCCAGCATTATGGAGCTTACCATGATAGGTTGATGCCGTCTTTTGAGACTATGTGTCCCAGGAAGGGTAGTTGCTTGCGGAAGAACTGGCACTTGGAGGGTTTGGCTAACAGTTTGTATTGTGCCAGGGTAGCAAAGACTGCCTCTAGGTCTTTGTGGTGCTGTTCCACCAAGGGACTGTAGACAATGATGTTGTCTAGGTAGACTAGGGCATGCTTACCTATGTGTGGAGTGAACACTTTGTTAATGAAGGTCTCAAAGGTGGAGGGGACATTTGTCATGCCAAAGTTGAGCACCACACATTTGTATGAGCCATATTTAGTGTGGAAGGCTGTTTTTGGGATGTCTTTCTCCTTAATACAAATCTGGTTGTAGCCTGCAGTCAGATCAATCTTGGAGAAGACTGTGGCTCCTCCCAAGGCATCAAAGAGATTGTCAATTAGTGGTAGTGGGTAAAAATTCTTGATGATAACTTTGTTTAGGGCTTGGTAGTCTTTGAACATACGTAAGGTGCTGTCCTTCTTGGCCATAAAGAATATGGCAGCCCCAAAAGGAGACTGTGAGGGGTGGATAAGTTCCAAATCCAACGCTTTCTTGAGGTAGGCGTGTAGGGTGTTGTCTTTGTTTGGGGTCAGCTGGTAGATAGGGTGTGCTTTGGGTATAGCTCCTTTGAGTTGGATGGAGTGTTGAATGTGTTTCTCAGGGGGCAACCCGGATAGAGCTTCCTTGAAGATTTCCAGATGGCAGGCCACAATTTTGCAATCCTGAGGCGTGGAGGTATCCTGGTGATCCTTGAAGTGTATGATCTCATACTGGCAGGAGTCCCAGTCAATTGCCTTAAGGTTTTCCTTCTTGTCCAGGGTCTCTGTGATGCGCACAAAGATGTTGTTGCGTAGGAGTTGATCCACTGAGTCAGGGTAGATCTGGGGTTGACACCTTCATGCTTAATGGTCAACACTGAGGTCGCCCAGTCTATGTGAGGATTGTTTTTTTGTAACCAATCCAACCCCAGTACAATGTCAAACTTTGGGAAGTCAATGACTGGGCCTTGGATGGTGGAGTGGAGGTTCTCAAGAATAACAGAGAAGGGGGCAGTTTCCCTTGTCACGGCAATGTGGTGTTCATCAGCCAGGACCATGTTTTTAATCTGCAAAGGATTAGTGGCTAGCTTGAACTTGTCCACAAAGCTGCTGTTGACTAGGGTTTGGTCCGCGCCCAAGTCCAGGAGTGCCAAGCCTGTGTAACTGCAAAAACAGAAAGGATAGGACATCAGTTTATTGGGATGTCTGGCAATGGTGTACAGTACTGGGTCCTGCAAGGGTACTTGGATCATTGGACATTGGTCCACGTCCTTTGATTAGTACTCATCACTGGGCAAGTCGGGAGTTGTGTGGGGAGAGCTTGGTTTGCTTAATGCTCTCCCTGGGCTTTTCCCTCATCTTGATTGCCTTGCGTGGCAGTGATACAGAAATGAGTACAGTTTGACTGGCCATTGTTTCCATTCCCATGTCCGTTTGAGCTTGTGGGTTTATGGTTGGTGTTATTCCCATTGCTTCCAGGGGGTGGTCAAGTGGAGCGCCTGCCTGTGTGGGAATCCTTGGGTCTCTCTTGTTTTACCGTTTGTGGCTTATGGAGGGCATTGGATGTTTGTTTCACTTTCTCTGCTTCATGGTACAGTGTCACAAGTGACAAACTCTTATCAACTATGCTTATCAAAAAGCCCCAACTACAAAACTCAAACCCCAGCATCTTGCGGGCCGCCAGCCTGCAGGGCCAGCCGCCAGGCCACCCGCAGTTTTTTGGGCTCAAATCAAAACAGGATTTGACTTCGGAAAATCCTTTTAAGCTTGATGAACCAAATGTACCTACGCCAATACTCTCCACACTGGGGGTTCCTGATAATACAGCCAATCAACAGGCAGGCCCAGCCATTGATTCCAAAATAACTCAGGCCCACACGGAAGAGGAAACAGAGAATTTTCCCATAGAACGCGGGCCACCCGGAGGCAACCAATCCCACAACCTGACTAGGGAATTTGAGCTTCCTCAGTTCAAACCAGCCAATGAAATAACTCCCACAATTGATGCCACCAAAGACTGAGAAGACCTTGTAATCAGGAAAACCTGGGCCAACAGAATTTGTGAAAGTTTTATCATGACAGATGGGCATACTTATACCCTGGGCCGCCAGGAAGATGCCCATTGCCATTCTTGCAATAAAGTGACATGAACCTTTGGTTCAACCAGATCATACCATACTTGTTATTAGTTTTACTTCATCTATAGTCTACTCCTTGCGGCTCTGCTCCCTGTGCTCACCTACCCCAAGAAACTGCGTACCAGCCGCCCAAACTTTACCGTCCACCGGGAGTTCCCTTTAGCCCAGTACATTTTACCGAGTACCCACCCAACCCAGCGTATTTGGAGTTTACTCTGGAGGAGATCCTAATCCACGACCTCAAAGCTAGAACTAGAGAGACAGAAGTCCTTTACAGAGAAGGCACCAAAATTATCTGGCCCCTCTGTTATTCCAAGACAAGTATAATTTCTACCCGCATATTTGGTTCCAATGACGCTGCCCCACACCCCGCGGCCCAACTGCCCGCAAGAATATGTTGCCGCTGATGAATCCACTTCCACCCAAGTATTTGGGGTGATGTATATCACCCTCACTGGATTGATTGATTCCATGATGCCTACAAGCAGACCTTGGGCAGTCCTTGGAAAATTGTTATCTTATATTGTAAAGTTAGCCCCAATCCTGTGGTGGGCTCTCCCTGCTGGGCCTGCAGGCTGTCTGCCTGTGAGTTCTCAGGAACCCCCCACGGGTTGGATCCCTGAAATTATGGCAATCTACCTCAAACACGGTAACCTGGGCCCCAAGATGTTGTTAACTCTTGGGGCATCTTATATGCTATTTTTATTGATTTCAGCTTACTATGCGTACAAGTTAGCTACCAACCTGATCACCTCAGTGACCCAACACCTGAACAGAAAGACACACCGCCTGGCAAGGAGAAGACCAAGACCCCAAACTTGCAGGTGCAGAATGTCATAGTAAACCAGACCACAACCTGGGTGGATATGCCCCAGATGGGGAAGCTCACCCTAGAAGAAGCCAGAAGAGCGATGCCAGTCCTCTGCCTCCATTTTCAAGCCAACGCAAACTCATACTCCAACAACACCAAGAAAGTCCTTGGAGTAGCCTCCATGCTCTACTGTGATGCCCTGGACTGGTTTGGGAAAGCAACTGCCGAGGATGTCAAGTTCTGTCTAGACTACTCCCAATTTGAGAGCAAACTGATGGCCACAGGCGCCAACCAAGACACCTGTCACCACGCCCTGATCAGCTTACTGGATATCTGACAAGGACAACGCTTGCTGCAAGCTTACACCAATGAGTTCCTGAAATTGAAAGCCAGAACCCAACTTGAGGACAAGCTATTGGCCATCCTGTACCGCCAAGGAGCCTGCCCTGCCCTGAAGGAGCTCCTCAAGCACCACCCCCTATGCTTGGCCTGGATGAACTACTCCTCTTGTGCAGAGGGTTGAGCCTCAACCAAGAAGGCACACCGTCTTCCACCCAGTGCACAAGCCAAGCCCCAACGCCCAGCAGACCAGGAATGCTCCCTGATGAACTACAGTGCCACTACCGTAAAGGCTTGTGTTTCTATTGCCACAAACCTGGGCAACTCACCAAGGCTTGCCCCAAGAAGAGTAACCCCTCAGTTTCCTTGGCACAAATAAACACCTCTACTCAATTGTACAAATTTATCCAAGTTGAAGCAAAAACATCCACAACATCCCAGACTGTTGGAGCTTTCATTGATACCGGAGCAGAGGAGATTTTCATCAATGCCACCCTTGCCAAGGACCTTGGACTGGAGGCCACCAACAAAAGCGTCAAAGTAATCATGGGAACCAGCTCCCATGACTTGGGTTTCAGGTGCACAACCAAATTGCCCCTGAAAATTGGGTGGAACTTGTACCCAGTGTTCCCCATCATCCTGAAAAGGCTTCCTCACCCCCTGATCCTAGGGGACTCCTGGTCCCAGAGACACAGTGCTATTCTGAACTTCTGTAATCAAACAGTTGCCTTGAAGGGAGACAATTTTTTTGATGTGGTGCTGTTCTAGTTGGGCCCAACCAGTAAGGAACCCAACACACTCCTGACCCTGAGAATGGAACCCAGTGTGGGTAGTCTTCCTGCCCCCTTGGAGAAGTGGAGCCACGTCTTCAGTGAGGAAGCAGCCACCCAGCTCCCCAGTCACTTGATTTATGACCACACCATTGACCTGTTACCTGAAACCCAACCCCACCATGGCCTCATATACAGCTGCAATCACCGCAAACAAGCAGCACTGAAGACATACTTGGAGGACATGACAAAAAAGGGTTCATCCGGGTGTCAAAAAGCCCTTGCTCCTCGCCCATGCTGTTTGTAGGAAAGAAAGATGGCAGAATGCGTCCCTGTGTAAACTACCAAAAACTGAACAATATTGCTATAAAGAACCGCTACCCCATCCCCAATGCTGACAACCTATGTGACGTCTTGACAGGAGCCCAGGTATACTCAAAAATTGACCTGAGAGACGCCTTCAACCAGATCAGAATCAAAGAAGGGGATAAATACAAGACAGCCTTCAAAACTAGATATGGGTTGTACAAGTACTTGATCATGCTGTTTGGGTTGTGTAATGCCCCCAGCACTTTCCAAAGGATGATCAACTCCGTCCTTGGCAAGTACCTTGACCAGTTCTGCATGGTGTATTTGGACGACATCCTCATATAAAGCAAAACACATGAGGAACACCTCCAACACCTTGACCAAATACTGGAGAAACTCTCGCAGGCCAACCTACACGCCAAGCTGAAGAAATGTGAATTCTTTCAATCTGAAGTTGAATTTCTGGGATATGTGGTGAAGACTGGTGGGTTTGCAATGGCGCAGGACAAAGTAGAAGCTGTAACAGCCTGGCCAGTACCAAAATGCAGAAAAGACGTGAGAAGCTTTTTGGGCCTGGCAAATTATTGCAGGGATTTCATCCAAAAAGCTTTTCTCACATCATCCTGCCCCTGACCTGCTTGTGCTCTGACAAGGTTGCCTTTGTCTGGACCCCGGAGTGCACCGCTGCCTTTGAGACCCTGAAGCTTGCCTTCACCTCTGCCCCGGTTCTTGCCATGCCTGACCCTGCTAAACCTTTTGTGCTGGAGACAGATGTGTCTGACTTAGTGGTGGGTGGGGTCCTTCTTCAGGAAGGAGGGGATGGTATGCTACATCCTGTAGCATATTACTCCAAGAAGATGCTACCAGCTGAAGGGAACTACCCAATATACAATAAGGAGATGTTAGCCATAATGAAGACATTGAAGCACTGGCGCAGGTATTTGTGTGGTGCTGAACATCTGGTAAAGGTTCTGACAGACCACAAGAGCTTAGTCTACTTCTTCAAACCATGCCAGCTGAACCAACGTCAAGCAAGATGGGCCTTGGAACTAGCCAACTATACCTTGACCATAGACTACAAGCCAGGAAAGGTTAATGTAGTACCAGACGCCTTGAGCAGGAGAGCTGACTTGACCCCCTCCTCTACAGAAATCAAGGACTGCAACACCCACACACTATTAGACCCTGCCAGCCTAGGGATACATCTGAAGTACTTAAAGATTGCCGCCAGCAAACCCAATGTGATAAAAGCCCAGAAACAGGACACCTACTCAGTTGAGCTAGTTGAAGCCCTGTCAAAGGACCCGGAATGCCATCACTCAAAGAAAGGGTACTCCCTGAAAGGTATTACCCTACTGCTCCATAACAGAATCTATGTACCTAAAGGCCCAACCCAAACAAATGTATTGATTGACCACCACAATTCAGAGATGGCCGACCACCCAGGTAGACACAAATCCCTCTCAATTATCAAGTGGAACTACGTATGGCCGGGCATGGACAAAGAAGTAGCTGCCTACATCAATGGTTGTGAAACCTGCGGAAGAACCAAGACGTGTTGCTCTAAGCCAGAAGGGTTACTGAGACCTCTGGACATCCCTGCTGGCCCCTGGAAGTCAGTGTCAATGGACTTCATAGTAGAGCTCCCCCCTTCAAAATCCTTTGACGCAATCCTGGTTATGGTCAACTGTTTCACCAAAATGGCCTACTTTGTTCCGACCTCTACCCACTGCACAGCAACTGAAACAGCCAGACACTTCCATGACCGCATCTTAACACAACATGGCACCCCAAAAGAAACCATCACCAATAGAGGACCCCAGTTTACCTCCCACTACTGGACCCAAGTGATGAAAGACCTCGGAATAAAACATTGCGTGTCAACCTCCTACCACCCGCAGACAGATGGACAAACTGAACGGGTCAACCAAATCCTGGAACAATACCTCTGATGCTATGCCAACTCCAACCAGGACAATTGGGCTGAGATGCTTCCCATGGCCCAGTTTGCATACAACAGTAAAGACCACGCCTCCACTGGAATGTCCCCATTCAAGGCCAATTATGGGTTTGATCCATCATGGGACCCTAGCATTGGCAGTAAGGAACAGAACACAGCAGGACAATCTTAGATTGAACAAATACATGCCACCCAGGAAACCTGTCTAAGGAACTTGACCCGTGCCATTAAGACCTACAAAGTGTTTGCCGACAAGAAAAGAGCCCCTGGGAAACCTCTGGAAATAGGTGATGAAGTTTACCTCGACTCATGGAACGTTCCCCTACACGTACCCAGCAGAATGCTAGCCCACCGCTGCTGTGGCCCTTACAAGATTGTAAAGCAAATAGGAGAAGTGGTGTACAAACTAGAGCTGCTGCCTACTTGGAAAATCCACAATGTCTTCCACCAATCACTGCTATTCAAGAAAGAAGGAACCTCCCTCCCCCACCAGAAGATAAAGACCAACCCTCCACCCATCCAAGAGGGGCGCTCAACCAAATATGAAGTAGAGTACATCCATGGACACTGCCTCCACTACAAGACCCCACAGTACTACGTCAAATGGGTAGGTTACCCCCCCCCAAAGAAAGCACCTGGGAACCAGTCTCCAACCTACCTAACGCACAAGAAGCCATACAACAATACCTGGAAAAGGGGACCTGGAAGGAGGAGGGCACCGGGAGAGAAAGGGATTATGTCACAAGTGTAAAACTCTTATCAACTATGCTTATCAAAAAGCCCCAACTACAAAACTCAAACCCCAGCATCTCGTGGGCCGCCAGCTTGCAGGGCCAGCCGCCCGCAGTTTTTTGGGCTCAAATCAGAACAGGATTTGACTTTGGAAAATCCTTTTAAGCTTGATGAACCAAATGTACCTAACCAATACTCTCCACACTGGGGGTTCCTGATAATACAGCCAATCAACAGGCAGGCCCAGCCACTGATTCCTAAATAACTTGGGCCCACACAGAAGGGGAAACAGAGAATTTTCCCATAGAACGTGGGCCATCCAGAGGCAACCAATCCCACAACCTGACTAGGGAATTTGAGCTTCCTCAGTTCAAACCAGCCAATGAAATAACCCCCACAATTGATGCCACCAAAGACTGGGAAGACCTGGTAATCAGGAAAACCTGGGCCAAGGGAATTTGTGAAAGTTTTATCATGACAGATGGGCATAATAACACCCTAGACTGCCAGGAAGATGCCCATTGCCATCCTTACAATAAAGTGACATGAACCTTTGGTTCAACCAGATCATACCATACTTGTTATTAGTTTTACTTCATCTATAGTCTACTCCTTGCGGCTCTGCTCCCTGTGCTCACCTACCCCAAGAAACTGCGTACCAGCCGCCCAAACTTTACCGTCCACCAGGAGCTCCCTTTGGCCCAGTACATTTTACCGAGTACCCACCCAACCCGGTGTATTTGAAGTTTACTCTGGAGGAGATCCTAATCCACGACCCTGAAGCTAGAACTAGAGAGACAGAAGTCCTTTACAGAGAAGGCACCAAGATTATCTGGCCCCCTCTGCTATTCCAAGACAAGTATAATTTCCTGCCCACATATTTGGTTCCAATGACGCCGCCCCACACCCCGCAGCCCAACTGCCCGCAAGAATCTGTTGCCACTGATGAATCCACTTCCACCCAAGTATTTGGGGTGATGTATATCATCCTCACTGGATTGATTGATTCCATGGTGCCTACAAGTGGACCTTGGGCAGTCCTTGGAAAATTATTATCTTATATTGTAAAGTTAGCCCCAATCCTGTGGTGGGCTCTCCCTGCTGGGCCCGCGGGCCATCCGCCCGCGAGTTCTCAGGAACCCCCCACAGGTTGGATCCCTGACATACAGGCTTTGTAGGTTGGTCACCTAGTCCAAGTTCACGTGTCTCATTGCATATAACTTAAGGGCGCCATAGTACATGAGGTGTATAGCTGGGATGTCAAAGGCTATATCAGATGCTGCACAAAGTCAGAGTTCCTTGTAGGCGCGGGTGAGCTCCTTCACAGTGCCTGTCTGGGTTAGGTTCTTGACTTGGGGTATGATCATGAGCACCGTGTCCTTAAGCACAAACCTTGCCAAGAAGTCTTGTTTAAAGGTATCCCAGTTCTTGTCGGTGTGTTCTTTGTGCCACTTGTCACACCAGGTGCCAGCGTTGTGGGTCAGGCAGATGGAGATTTCTGCAATCCAAAATTGCTGTGGGAATTCCATATGGGCCAGTTTGCTCTGGGTGGACTGGATCCATGTGGCAGTGTTGTTGCCGTTGGCCTCAGCAAAAGGTTCCAAGGCAGTGCTTACAATCTTTGGGCTACGTAGGCGGGCATGGTGTTTTTGTTGGTTGGCCGTGGAATAGAAGAGGGAGCCTGAAAGAACCCTTGTGCAGACATGGCATTGAAGGCAGGTAGTGGAACTACTGTGTTCTAGTACAGGACAAAGCCATCAGGTATCTCAGTACCAGTGGTGTACGGGGTCCAGTCCAGCGGGAGGCCAGACATAATTCTGTCAAGGATTTGTTGGCTGCAGCAAGTACGGGCAACAGGCGGAATTTTTTCAAGATAAGGTAGGATAGACAACCTACCTGTGCTCCAAATGTTGTAACTGTGCTGTTTTAGCAGAGTTACAGGAGGAAAATATTTAGAAACTAGATAATAATCTTTATTGAGAGATAGTGATTAAATAGTTATTGTGAATCAAGGATAACAGGAACATGACTGTGTTGATCACATGGTTGGATGGTGAAGGGGGTGGCTTGATCCTGGTAATGAGTCAAGCGCTAAAACAAGGTATCCATCATAAGGGATCATCATCTGTTCATGTTGTTGGATTTGGCAATTCAAGTTGACTTCCTAGTCTGGCTTCAAGTGGCCGGGTAATCAGATTGCAGGTCACAAACCCATTTGCTTGGAACCTTACTGACGGGTTGAGCCTGCTGTTTTGACAAAATTTTATCCACTAGCCAACCAGGAGGCTCCCCTGCTCCTGATGGCCCAGCTGACTAGAATCCTATCCCTTAAAAGACAAGCAGGCCCATTTGGGGTCCCTGCTAGTCTATTCTTTCAATAAAGGCTTTCTTACAAAATCTATTAAGTTTGAGCTGGTTGAACTCTATTCCTTTAGGGTCCCCTCTCAATATTGGTGTAAGTAAATATAGCTACTTTTATTATCTTTAGTGCATCTTCCTGGCTTTGACTCTGTCTTCTAATTCACTAGAGTTGACGTTAGTGATGAACAATGTCAGTTACTTACTTTTGCCTTCAAATTCAATTTCAAACCTAAAACAACAGTTTAAATTAGTAACATTTACTTAATTTAAGCTGGAGATTTTATTGTTTTTGCTTCTTCTCAACTTTGAACTCTATTCTGGTGACGTTCAAGCTCCCCATATCAGCCACCAAGTGCTCCTAGTCCTGTTTGACCAGTACATTAATTTTAAAAGTTGTGTGATTACCCCAGAGCTTCTTGCTCCCATTTGTCTGGCCTCTCCCATAGCCGCTGAAGTGCTCCAGATCCCCTGGAGATCTCAAAAACGTTGTTCCCAGCAATAGATTTGTGATTTTTACTCTGTTACCCGCCCTACTCCTGTTTTGGTCAGCTTCTCCTGAGCTCTGGTCCTGAATATCTTCTTCTGCCTCCTCTGTGGGAGAAAACCTGGCCCAGTCCTGTATCTTCTGGATGATCTCTCTGGCAAGGCCACCAGCCTGCTTTCCACCAGCAAGCATCTTGTTCAAAGTCTGATCAGTGATGACCCAGAGTTCTCTCCAAGCATACCCCTGGCTGCTCACTGGCATGTTGCTGATGGGTCAGCACTCTTACTCCCCTAACTTTCCCCTTCCTTGTCCATCTGGACACCCATTTGAGCAGCCATCTTTGCCTTGCACTGGATGGCAGTTCTCTCCCCAGGATGGGAGCTGAGCTTAGGAAGTTCAGCCTCTCTCTCATGGTGGACTCTTCTAGATGCAATGCAGGTAAAATTCCATATGTCAGCCTCCCTTTTATAGGGTATAGTTAAAGTTTAGGATAGTAATTGTTATATGATGGATATCTGGGTGCATGTTGAGGTGGACTAGCTAATTGTGTGATATCTGCATGTTTGTTAATTGATTAGGAGCAGGGATTTTGCAAATGCTGGGATATGATTTGGTCATTGATTTGGTGGCCGGGCTGCCCAGGGTTTTTTGTTGAAACTGTTCCTAAGAGGGCTTAACTGCTGGTCTGCCTTGATTGGTTGAATATGTTAATCAGTCAATACCCTGAAATGCTGACATTGTCTATCTGCACAGCTTTAGAAACTATTAGATAGTAATACAGTTATAGTGGCTATGTTTTCATATTTGTATCTTTCATTACTATAGTAAATTAAATTATTTTCATAGGAAAAGTGTAGTTTATACAGTATGATGAGAAATAGCTGGTGTTTCTCCTTGTTCTTGTTAGCTATGGTATGATATTATTGAATTTTTGAGCTCTTTAAGTAAAATGAAAGAGTACCATATGAGTATTGTTTAATTTTCATGTTAAAAATGTTCAGGGTGATGATTAAAATTAATTAAAAAAGTGATGCTATCCAGAAGTTGTGCTATAAGAATGGAATTCATACCTTCCCATAGCATCAATATTCTCATTGTTGGCTTGAGCACTGTTGCCTCCCAACTAGGGGTTGTGGCAGATCTGAAACAATGGCTGCTTTATAGTGAAGCAGCCAACCAGATCAATTCACGTTCTGGTACAGGAAATTGGGGCCGTACTTTTGCCACTGGTAGGGTAGCCATTTCATATTTTTCATTTTTTGCATAAATGGGTTGAATGGGCCCTGTTTACCTTTATTTTGTAATCAAATAAATAAGATTGCAGGTTAAAAGGAATGTTTAAAGTTTTAATCCCTATTGATTTATTATTACTTTTTTGTCTTACCCCCTGGTTTCAGCCTGGTATTTCTCACCAGATGCCAAGCAGATGGCATGAATTCCTGGAGATAAACCTTTCCCTTTAAATTATTTAGGAAAAATTTAGTTTCTCATGCTAGGGGAATCCGCTTTTCCTGATGGACTATGTTTCTAACGCCACATTTATGAAAATAATATAACTGTTGTTGTAGCGATTCTGTTATCAGCTCCAATATCTGATAAAAGATAACACTTATCAGTGAGCTTTAAGTTGTGCTTGTCTCCTGATCAATAAACACCTCTTCTTTCTGTAACTTGTTTTTGATTCTAATTTTAGTTTCTTTAACTGTTGTTGCCTTGAGTTCCACCTGACTGGCGTTAATGTTATTGATAGCTTGACTATACCTGTTCTCCTGTAGAGTGAATATCTGATATTTGTAAATCACCATTACACCGTTGCATTTTTGTCTGCCTCAACCCTACTCCCAACCCAAGAAGCTGCGTAGCATGTTTAACCGACTTCCAAGGTGGCGTTGAAATAGGGGAAAACGCGACCAGCTTAACCAATAAGCTGGTTGATTCGGAACTCTTTTCACTTTACCTGATTAAAGTTAGACTTAACGTGGAGGTGTATCCTTGAACGCCATATGTTATTGGCTGGTTTGAGTTTTATTCACATTCCGACTCGAAAAAGAACTCGGGATGGGATTCGTTGGAAACATGGATGCCGAGCTGGCCGATGTAATTGAGGAGGGTTTCCAATGGACAGACAGCTTGGCACCACGGTGGGGAAACGACCTTGCCGTTGTAAAGAAAGCGTACATGCTTGGAATTCCTCCGCGAGCGACAGTTTGACTTCTTAGCCCAAAGCTCAGTAATGAAGTTGGAAGCATATGGAAGCGTTCCAGTACTTGTGAAATTAAGGCTGCTGAGGAGGGCGCTTATCGAAACATCGTGGGCTGAAGTATAGAAGAATCTAGGCATTGTTTCCTTTCTGGGGTGTTGCAGTTGTTGCTTGAGATCCTTAAGATAAGTGCCAATGAGCATGCGATGGAGTTGGGCGCTGCTTGAAGCAGGGAAGAACATGGCCTTGATGAATCCATCTGTTGCTTTGTAGATTGTGCTTTTATCAGGCTTGGAGGACGGAAGTGACATTTGGTGGCAGTCAAGGCATCTGAGATTGTCCACTGCCAGGTAAGCCGCGAGAGGATGATCCCTGAATTTTAAGCCATAGTCATTGGCCACTTTGACTAGAAAAGCGTTTGCCGATTGAAACTCATTTGTTTTGATGAATTCTTCACTTAGATGCTTCCCTAACCTACACTTGTCATATAAATGTATCAACCCATCTTTTTTAAGAGGCTTTGAATGAATCACAAACTTTGGATGTTTGGAATCCAAAAGTCCACTCATCAGAGCAACTGCTGACCAGTACGTCCGCTGTGTCCAAGTCGTATTAACGAAGACCCCGTCTGCAAGTTGTTCCTTGTAAATCTGTCGAAGCTCCTTTCCTAACTGTGCCAGCTGATGAATGCCTTTATCGGTGAGGTGGTCTTTACTACAGACTCCACCTTCTTCAAATCTGATATCTTTAATAGAAGACATTCCTTGGATTGTAACATTGGAGTTAGAAATGTCTCCTGGGCTACATACCCAACGCGCGGCGGGTCCAGACGACTCTTCAGAACCAGTAGGGAATTTCGTGATGGGCGCCCTATCGCCGTGGCGGGTCATAAGATGAACAGAGATTAACTCATAATTTTCCTTACGTGTTAGCTTTATCACGTAAGAAACTTACCAATCCATTGTATGTATCAGCAGAAGGAAACGAGGCGCTGCAGTAGGGATTGATGGTGCCCCCGCTAACACCAGTAACTAAACCTGATAGTCCCATGAGTACACGATACTCTATTGCTTCGGTCTTTATATTCTTTCGGCTGCCTTAAGAATACACTGGGCTTTAATAAATTAGCTTATATAAAAGTGGGTTTGTCTGTAATGACAGCTTGAGTGTAATTGAGCTGTAAGAAATCAAATTGAACTGACTGCTCCATATTTTTTATTTAAAGTCACTGGCAAAACCAACATCATGAATTGGTCCATTATTACATATGATACCTTACTATCGCCTTTGAAATCATGAGTTGAATCTAGTGGAGTGTGGCTTAAATGATTTAGTAATTGAAATATAAAAAAGTGGTCCAACCCTTGAAGCCATGGAAAAGAGGCTTATCTGTATCAGTTATCCAACTCCGAAATGTGTGGATTAAAACTGAAAGGGGGCAACAGATTATTTAATAGCAAGATTGAAATTTGGATTGTTTGAAATACTTTATATGATTGGATGTTTAAGCTCTGCTGGGGATTGAATTGGCCAATGAAAAGAGAGCTTGGTCAATTTAAAGAGATCCGATTCAAAATTAGATGTATAAATGCAAGTTTAAGTAAGGGATAGCTGGCTTGTATTTTCGATTGATTTATTTTAAGTTACAATAATAGAATATTTCACTTGGATGCATCACCTGATCTAAGTGGATCCGGATTGTTTCAGAGTTAACCTTGCTTACCAATGCATCGTCCTAATTAGGATGCGAGCATAGTATACCAGAAGTACATATATTAAGGCTCAATAAATGACTTTCATGAAATTTAGAGCACACAGATGAAAAATTCAGATGATTTCGATCAAAATGGTACCAAACACGGTAGCTCTACCTGCTTTATATGCTGAGATATAGAGTAAACTGTTGGAATTGGGTTTGTAACTTAATCAAATGCCTGGCCTCAATCTAATCGAACTAAATTCGCTCTAAATTCAAATTAAAAAATCAGAAACAACATATCTCAGTGAAACTAAGCCGATCTCAATGCCCAATAGCTTATTTTAAAGCTACATATACGACCAATATATTGTTAGAATGTAGGTAATCAAAAATTAAATTTTGAATCATTGTTTTAGCTTTGCTAAGCTTAACAGCAATACACCACTTATTTAGATCTCAAACTTATATCTATGCTTGGAATATCCAATTGTACATAATGATAAAACTCTTTAAAGTAGAACCTGTTTGGAAACATGGTTTGCAATCTTGAATGCAGGCAGTTCAGCTGAGCTAACAATAGACAATTCGATGAGATCAGCCATTCTACAATCCATTCAATACGACAAATTCCAAACCTCAAGTGCATAGAAGCCAACTAGTATCAGAGTAAAACTCATCAAACAAATGTAAGATGCATGTATCAGTGACACAGGATCCCATTTGTCAAGATTTTTTGGATCTTTAATAAACGATGTGTTTATTATTATTGCTATTTGTATACCTCTTATAAGGTTTTTGGTTAGAAGGGTATCTGTATGAAGACATATGAGTGTCCAATTAATCGTGTTGGTTGACAGTGGCAGGTAGCCATTTGTCCTGGTGTCACGAGAGGCAATCAATAGAATAATTCTCTGAGTTATCAGACAAGACACCATCAGCTTTGGGCAGGAGATGGCTTAGAAGAGGTCCTTGAAGTAATATCAACAGTATTATCAGTTACTTGACACTGCTGTGAAATACTCAACAGTGATGTGATCAGTTTAAATTGTCTACACTTCAAGTCCAACCAGAAGAGCTTTTTATAGAGCACAGGCTCTATGGCCAGACTGGCTTCTGGTGCTACTAACTCTTGCTAGTCAGCCTATCATCTCCAAGCAGCTAGATTCAACCCCCAGATTGTGGTTCCATACCTGAATGGTGGGTTGGAATGATACTGATATTTGTCTACTTGATTTTTGCCTCTTCAGTACAGATATTCCTTGGGTGTATATGAGTTCAATTGGATGTCAGTCATTGGACAGGATCCCATCCTACTCTTGGGGGCATACAAAACAGTTGGGTGGTCCTCAGTTCAACCCTAGGTGAATTGGACATCAGTTGGGCAGGGCCCTGTGTAAGGTCTCATAGTTTGTGGTAGATGATTGTAAACTAAAGCTTTAATACCGTTTATATTTATGTTGGTCAAATACAAAAAAGTAGGTAAGGTTTGTAGTAACAAATGGACCAGGGCTCCTAGAAGCTTGTAGGAAGTAAAATAAGGGCTGAGGCAATTGATTAATCCTAAGAAAATAAAGTAGAATCCAGTCTTAATGACTGAAGACTTGGTCAAAAAATCAATTTCTAAATCAGGGAATTGCTCACCACTAGTTGGAGGATTAAAACTATCAATAATTAAATTGTGTGTATTATTATAGAAACTACCTAACTGATGAAATAGAAAATCAAAAGGAATCATAAGATTGAGAGTAAATGTTAAAACTAGATTGAAAAAGAAAACACAAGCCACAAAACCTAACAAGTACCTTTTTTTGAGGTGCAAGTCAAACAATCTCAACTTATTGTTGAGACTTGAGAAAACAAGCCTTTTATTGTGCTTTGTTGTGAAATGCAAGAATTGAGGTGAAAAGTTTAAACCATTTTTGGTTAGGAAACAATTCTGGAAAAATTGGTTTGGAGACAGAGGAATGAAGTAACTTGACTTAAGTAAGTTAATCTGTGAAAAGGAGACCAGAAGAAGACAAAGGCAGTTACGGCAAAGCTCTGGAAGTGAGAGCAAGTGAAAAAGTAGGAAAAACCTAGTCTGAAGTTTGGGAGGACAAAAGCAAGTGTATAGTAAAAGTAAGCTTTTTTGGAGCCAACTTCTAATCTTAAATTGAGTAGGTCAGGGTTCAAAACCGGGTGGCAAAAGGTAAGAGGTGTTTGAAAATGTTATTAACCATAATTTAGACGTAATTTGGCTTTAACAAAGCCAAAATCAAACCCAAAAAATGGAAAATGACAGGAAAAAGGAGGAGATCATGAATAACTACTAGTAGCCATCATGAGAAGAATTGCAAGCCAGTGAGGATAAAATAAGTGAGAAACAGAATAGCAGCTATGAATAAAGGTGAATCCTGACACCCTGTCTATCAATGGTGAGGTCTTTCTGACTAATCTTCTCAAATACAACTCTGGCAGTGGTGTGTTCAGCATAGCGGTTTGAAATAAATTCATATATCTTTTCAACTCCTTGGGGTCTTCAATTAGCCAGCAGAAGTTTAAGCAGAACATCTCAAGCGGTTCTTAAATAGAGGGATCCTACTTTTAGAACATTTCAATCCACACTCTTGTAGTGTTTGATTACCCTTGCAGCTCTATTATATAGCACCTGGAATATAGGATTCTATTCTGGTGATGCTGCATCTATTTTCCTCCATAACTGATGTTGTGGGGAGATGGATCAGCCAGCTCTGATTAAACAAGAGATCCTGAGCTTCTCCCGCTTGACTGGGCTATATCTCCTTCTAAAACAAACCACTGGTTTAAGAAATAGATCCCGCTTTGAACTATTCTGGAACAAGAAAATATATATATTCATAGCAGCTGATTGCCCAAATTTCTTGGAAGAGTGGGTGCCGTTTAAAAGGCCTGTCAAAGGAATCAAGGAAGTGCTTCTCTGAGGGCTTTTCCAGAAGAATACTACTCAGTGTAGTCAGGTCTCAAAAGCACTGTCCCAGTTTAGGATCCTGGGTTCAGAAGTTTCTGAAACCATGATTCAAGGACAACCTCTTCCAACTCTTTGGATAGAAGCAGCTTTTTGATGGGGGGACACAGATTTGAATGCATCAATTTTATCAAAAATGTCATCTAAATCTATGCAATCAGAAAATAGTTGACTTTGATCAGTAGATTAATTTAGTGTGGGCAGTGGTTTAAAGCTCCAGAGACGGGATTTAAACCCGGGTCACAGCTTAAAATCATACACAATGAACCAAAACATCAAAAGATTGATTTAAGCAATTAGATTAAAAAAAAGAGTAGAAGTTAAAAGCAGCCAATCAGAAGCCCATAGATTTTTTTTGGATAATGTGGTTAAACTAACAGTTCCCCTCAGACTCCAGAAAGGACTGTTTTAAGCCTTTAGAAAGCAAAGGATCAGTTTTTTCTTTATCTCAGTTTTGTCACTTGCCAATTAAAGATGATCCCTTGTGTTTTGGACCTCTGTTAGAAACTCCTTCATTGTGTTGATGCAGGAATCCAAGGAGCAATCTAATAAAGCCTATTTCCTTGATGAGAGCTGCTCAAAGATCTGTCCCAAACTCTCAAACTTCCCCTGCAAATTTACGTCCTCTCTCACCTGAGACTGAGATCCTTATACTTCATGTAAGCTGGTTTTGAACAGCTTTATTATTATCCACCTTTATTTGAGCCAAGGGTTTGTATCCATCTTCCTTGCTCAACCAATAAAGCTTATAGCCCCCAACTATTTTTAGAAACTTGCCTTCAAGGATAAGTGCTTTAATCATAAAATTAACCATGGCTCCTAACTGGGGGTCTTTAGGGTATGCATGACCAATACTTTAGTTTTCAAATCTATGGGGCTAAGCAAAAAGAATCATCTGTAAGCAAAAAGACTCATCTGTAAGCAAAAGCAACTGAGATTTAAATGAAGTCACATCATCTGCAAGAAAGATTGATGGATCTCCAAACAAATTTGAAGCAAACCTGAATCTAATGTTAATTGATATAAATTCAAAACTTTAAGCCCTATCTGCATCTGTGTTGGTTCCGCTTACAGATGAGTTTTTTTTGCCTAGCAGCATAGCTGTGAAAACTGCTATAGTTTTCTTTTGTCAAATATAGCCTGGGTCACAATGTTGATAGGGACCAGACCTGGTTCTGGCGCTAATGCCTTTGCCTATCCCAGTGGTGGTTAGTGTCACATGATCCCTGGGCAGAGGTATATCACTTTCATACTTTCCAAGAATCCTCCTGTAACAGAAGATCTAAAAACCACTATCCTTCTTGTCAATCCAAGTGACCACTCAATTGTCCATCCTCTAGCTACCACCTTTTTGTTATCTTACTTGGTGTGTACTATTTCTCGGAAAGATTCTATCCTATTCTGGAATATATTTGATTATTGGGGAGCTGTTTCATATGGGAATTGGGTCAGTTCTGCTGATACCATCATCACAGGTCTTAATCTGGCTGCCCTGGCCCAAAGAATGGTGAACTTCCTCCAAGTAGTTGGGTTCCTGACAGTTCCATCTCAATCCCAAGTGTAGGGTGCTTCTGAGAAGGGTTCTACTGATAAGCAGGTGCCAATGAAAGCAATTGTTGAAGTTTTCATCAAGAAACTAATAGAGAAGAAGCCAATCACTGGTGGAGAAAAATCCTGGTGAAGATCAGACAGGTTCAGATTATAGTTATCCCAGGGCTGTTGCTAGAAATTCCCTGGTGGTAGATCCTCCTTGTAGTTGTAAATCTACTGCCATCTTTAGCCTTGGATCAAACCGTTTCCCCCGCCACACCAAAAAGGCCCAAAAACAACAGCCAAGCCACTTAATTTTTTAGGAGATTTAGCTCATACTGTTGATGAGAGATTTGTTCTGGCCTACCCTGCAGATCCCCCATCTCTGGTTGTCCCGTCCTGGGAAGAAACATTAATTAATTTGGACTATTTGTTGGCATGGTGTTGTCCTCTCTTAAAAACCATCAGAAACAGCCAATCAAACAATGCCACATCAATAACCAGAAATCCAAATGAATCTGAAATGGTTAGGGTGCCTTCCAGCCAATCAGGTGAAGCCACAGAAATTACCCTGGAACCCTCCAGCACCCCTGGCTCTGGCTAGCAAATTTTCCCTCTTAGCCAATGAGATGCTGGACTTGGGGTCATGTGATCACTTCCTGGAAACTCACCCCCTTTTTACAATGCCAGGGGACTTTGAGTCCTCTGCTTGTCAATTTTCTAAATTATTAAAACTCTGGAAACAGTTGTTCATACTTTGCCAATTAAAATTTGTGGACTCTGTTTTAGAGTCTTCTTTATTCTTGAGCAAAGCGTTAGTTGCTTTCTTCTTAAACCTTACCTTTACGCTATTCCTTTCAAACCCAGGCATCCTTTCAAAGCCTTTAAGCTTAGGCCTTTACTTAATTGTTGTGCCCGCTGTTTACGCTCTCAAAAACCCTGTTTGAACTCTAAATTAAATTTAAAATTTCTTATAAATCTTATTGCTATTTTAAGATTTTTTTGATTTTAATTGTTTATGAACCCGCTTTTGCCTTTACACCCGCTCAAGCTACCCAAGCCAGTTGTCAAGGCTCCCAAGCGCCTACTGCTTTTGTCCCTGGTTTTCTTGTGGCTGCCCTATCTGCAATAATTTCTATACCTTTGAGGCCCATAATTTGCACCTTTATATTCCAAATTTCTTGGAGTTTGCAATTATGATCCTCCCTGTTTTGAAGTTTGTGGTATTTTCTTTGGCCCCTTTTTTGCTTCTTCTCTGGACCACCTCCCCTGACTTATTGTCTTGTATCTCTTCTTCTGCCTGCCTTGTGGGGGACAATCCTTCTAGTCTCCTGCATCTCCCTGATGAACTTTTCATCTCTGGGGAGGCTGTGGTCAAGAGTTTAACCTGTGATAACTCGGACCTCCATGCTGATGACTACGCTGTGCCTGCTCCCATATTGGAGGAAATGCTGATGTCTACCATCCTTAGCTTGGACAGAGACAACTTGGCACCCCTTCAAACACCTGTAAAGTTGACTTCTTCTCCCACTTGCACACCCTGGTTGCTCACTGGGTTGGTGTTGATGGGATTGAATGCATACTTTCCTCAGCTTCCCCCTGTCCTCTCTTTGGTCCTCTCTCCAAGCGGCCGTCCCAGTAATCCACTGGGCAGCATCCTGGTGGTTCATCTCGCCGGGATGAGAGCCAAACTTAGTTAGTTTAGCCCCCCTCTCTCACAGTATTACTTTCATAATTCAATCTGATGGCAGATTCATGGATTAACAGGAGGCCACTTTTATTGCTGAGCCATCTAGGGGGCACATGAGTTTCCTTTCTGCTATTATACCTGGGTATGGATATAGCCCCTCATTTTCTTTTTGTGGTTATAAGTTGCCACCCTTGAACTGATCTGAAGCAAATGTTTACCAATTCAGGAGAGAGATTTTATGCAGTGGAAGACATAAAACTGACAGAACTCCTTGGGCAGGAGCTAGTGAATCTGATGGTGAAAACAGGAGATGTGGAGGATGTCACCCAGGTGGCAAAGGGCTTTATTCTAGACTTTGGTCTGTGGGAGTTTCTAGATTATTTGACCTACTGGAAGCTTTAACTTTGTTGTATCAATCCTTAAGAGGTAAAATTCTAATATCTGGGATAGTTGAATCTTCTGGGTTATGTGTAGTGCTTGGGTGCCATCAATTGTGAAGACAAGAGACAGGTGGGTTATGAAGTGGTGTTATATAGGGACATAATACTGATGCCCAATCTTAGTCTGATGGGGGTCAACATTAATGCAATGACATCAAATCAGAAGAAGGTTTGAAACAAGCTGGGAAGCTTGAAGAAGCTTCTTCCTTGGTGTACTGGTACATCCTAGACTTCATAGTTGACTGTATGGTCTTGGTCTGTGGGTTCCCTTTGGCAAAATAGCCTCTGGCAATCTAACACCTTCTTTGTGGAAATCCCAATCTCTTTTGTAAGCTACTCTTAGAAACCTTGGGCAGATCATCATATTTTCTCTGGGTGGGCACATAATTCTTTGTGGAGGGAGGAAATTATATTTTGTTTTGATTAAGAGTCTTTGACTAACAGAGCAACATTCCCACAGGGGTGTAGAGATTAAAACCAAGAAGATTACTATGAGAAAGAAAGTGGTAACAATACTGAGTACAGTAGTTTTAAAAGCTATGGCAACAGCCAAAAATACCTCAGATTTTAACAAAATGATTTCAGATTTAAATAAAATCCAACTATCAGGTTAAAATATACACTCTGTTAACAGGGTTTATTGGTGTTAATGGGCAAAATGGGTCAACACAGCAACAAAGGACTCACATGCAAAGCAAAACCATTCAAAATATAATCCAAAATACATGGATTCACAAACAAAATGATGTGAGTTGACTTTCAGTGTACATATGAGTCATTATTTTAGGGATTAGGCCATTTTCTAATACACATGCTGCTCAAGTCGCAGCATAACACAATTCAATTTTGAAAAAGTAACTAATTAACATTTTATATTTAAAACATTAATAACTCAATGAAAAATTAATATTTTTTCACACTGTAAACTATCAAAATGAAGCTAAGAATCCTATCTTTCTATTGGTGTAAAAATTTTAATGTGTATACTATACTCAATATTAAAGCGAAATTAATTTAAAAGAGTATAATCCGGATTTTATTATATGATTATATCTAATGATATAAAGTAGATCACTTCAAAGCTAATAAATACTCTTTTTTAATATACAACAGATTTTTTATTTAAAGAAATTAAAGATAAGATTGAGAGCTTTATTTTTGAATTTTATTTTATTTAAAAAGCTAAATTCTTTAGGATTTTATAATAGTTTGAAGTTAGGGTGTTTTTATCACTGTTTAGATTGATTTTAAGGTTCAAGTGAGCTTCAAATCTCAAATTAAGCATTCTTTAAATGGAATTCTTTAATATTTTATCATTTTAAAAATATGCAGAAGAGTTTCAATTAACTGAATACATCATTTAATTGATTTGCATTGATTACAAAGAGGATATGATGTAATAGTAATGCTTAGCTGCTTCATATATATCACTTGTGCATGAAAACTGGGTATTTAATTAATTCTGCAAACATAAATTCAAGTTCAAACTATAATAAAAGCTATCACACCATTTCTTTCAGAATGGTGTCATTTAGCTTGGTATATAAGAGCTAAAGCACCACAAAGCTTCTAATCCAAAAGACCCCATTCAAAGCCCACATTCTGATCATAACTACTCCAACATTAAGGCACATTTCAGAGATCTGACCTAATTACAGATTCAAAATACTACCATGTCCTCAGTTAAATTTACTTCTGCCATGCTACCCTTTTTTTCCTTGGGAGCTTCAACAAAAAGAGAGAAAATTGCAATGTTAAAAAAGGCATTCCTCTTTATTGCTGGTGATGATCTTGATAATTTCATCAAGCACTTCCTTACTCAAACTGAATTTGGGAAAGCTCAGTTCCTGCCAACTATTCAAAATCAAAAAGGCAATGAGTTCATTGAAAACTTAAAGGATATCATGAAATCTTCTCCCCAAAAACATCTCCCAGTCTTGCGATCTCTGGTTACTTCCAGTTACTCTTTAAAAGAGCTTAATGATATGGGGTTTAATATAACCAAAAGTGAGTTTGAATACTCAAGAAAAATAAAAATAAAAATAAAAATGTAAGTTTAAACAAAAAAAGCCAAAAAAATAATAACTATTCATTAAAAAAAAGAAATAACTAAAAAAATAATTAAAAAATTGCTGGAAAATTCTTTTGAAACAAGCCAGTTTACAAAAAAAGTGCCTGAAAAAATTTATAAAGATATAGAAAAAGAGATGAGTAATTACTCAACTGAAATTAAATACTCTCTACTTAAAGCAAAAAAAAGAAATATATGAAAATATGAAAATAAAAAATGAAATTTCAGTTTCAATTTCTACTTACTATAAATTAATCCCTAAAAATATAATAAAAAGTAAAAAACAAACTGATATGTGCAATATTTGTAATTTAAAAAATTCACTAGAAAAAAGAAGGAAGAATGTGAAAGTAAAAACTTACCATTACCAGAATCTATAGACAATGACTTAAAGACTATTAATCAGCACCAAGACTTTTATGTTCATCAAAATTGTGAATATAAAAAAGATATTAATGAATTAGATGATGAGTCTTGTGTTGTAGTTATAGATTATAAAGAAAACTTAAAGGTTGGCAGTGATCCAATTGAGACCAATAATTGTTTTTATTCAAAAAAACCAATCTCATTATTAGGGTTTGCATTAGTTTTTAAGGAAAACAATAAAATTAAATATGAATATCATGATTTTTTGTCTCAAATATTATCACACAATTCTTTATTTTCAGGTGAGTGTTTTATAAAAATTCTTAAATTAGATAGATTTAAAAAAATAAAAATATAAAAGTATGGACTGATAATGGAAATCATTTTAGATCATATGAATTTTTATATTACTTATTTAAAGAGGCACCTAAATATATTAAAGGTTCTATAAAATATAATCATTTTGTAGAATGTCATGGAAAAAGCATTGTTGATGGTCACTTTGGTGTAATATCAAAAACATTAAAAGAGAAAGAAAACCAGCTTTATATTAAGAATATAAATGATATTAAAAATATTTTTGAGCAAGAAGGAAAAAGAAAAGAATTATATAAATCAGCGCTATCAGGCTCAAATATTTCTCAAAAGTCATTCTTTTATATTTATGAGAGAAAAGTTAGGCCTATAAGGAAAGAGCTCAAAGTTAAAAATCTGCGCATTAATCTTTCATATTTGATGAAAGATGGGAAGTTGTATACTTCACCTTTAACATTTGAAAGTTTCTCAGAATATTCTGAGATAACTTATCATTTAAAACCACGTGATGATACCAGAGAAAAAAAATATCAGAAGATGCTAGTGGTGCACTAGGGCAAGTTCATGAAGTAGGGCAGCTTACTAGAGGGTGTATTTTAAATAGAGTTATCAGTCTTTCAAAAACAACAACCTTTTTTCTGAAACAAACTAAGAATATTTATGATAAACCAAAGATAGGCTAATAGCATTTGTAGCTTTGGGGCTGCTATTACTCTCTCATGCAACTCATCATAAATATTTTTGGTTTGTAGTTTGTAGTAGCACTTAAGATATTTTCAGTAATACTATAAGTTGCAATTTTCAATTCTAAAATTGATGCCTTATTTTTTAAAAAAATCATTTAAGCCCAAGATCAATTAAAGTTTTGGAATTTGTTGATTGTATTTTAAGCTTTCTGAATAATTTGAATATGAATAATGCAATTAAGTTATAAAAGGATAAATCTGGCGCCTAGGCATAACAAGAAAAATAATGACCCATATGTTTACTATGTGAATTGGTGACAAAATACACCCAAGCAAGGTGAGTCAAAACTCAAACCAAAAACAAAACACAATAGCAACTCACTACGTAAACAAGATCACTCACACAATGTGTGCAATGGATTGTAATAATAAATGATACCAAGGTATCTAAAATAAGACACTAGATCTGAAACATAAATTTTAAAAATATTGTGTTGGGTGTTTGAATTTGGCAGTAAAATCTAGGAAAATGGGTGGATTTTTTTTGAGTATTCTAAAATGGGCGTTGTAAAACCAAAAACAACTAATTAAAAAATAAAAAATCTATAATTGGGATTGTCATAACTGTGCTGTTTTAGCAGAGTTACATAGGGAAAAATATTTAGAAGATAGATAATAATCTTTATTGTGAGATAGTAATTATATAGCTATTGTGAATCAAGGATTACATGAACATGATTGGTGATCACACGGCTGGATGGAAGAGGGGGTGGCTTGATCCTGTTAATGAGTCAAGCGCCAAATTGAGGTATCCACCGTGAAGGGTCATAATCTGTTCATGTTGATGGATTTGGTAATTTTAGTTGACTTCCTAGTATGGCTTCAAGTGACTGGATAATTGTATTGCGGGTCACAAACCTGCTTGGTTGGAATCTTGCTGGCGGGTCAAGCCTGCGGTTTTGACACCCCCCCGGCTGAAGGTCGGCCTCCTCTGGGGGCAGGTTGTCAGGGAGGTTGTCAGGAGCCCGGGCGCCATACTGAACCAGTTGTTGTTTGGTGGCGGGCAGGGCGGTTTCACGTTGTTTCTGTCTCGCTTTGCAGGGTTGTAGGCGGTTGTGGTGTAAGGTCTTGTCTTGCTTGCGTTTCCCAAGCCCTTGCACAAGGTAAGTGTTATTGTCATTTACCTTTAGAATGATTGCTGGCCCTACTTTTTTTGGGTTGTAGTTTGCTTTTGTCAACATTCATGACCCAGACTTTGTCCCCAACTTCATGTCTATCTTGGATGGGAACAAAGGTCTTTTGTAAGCGTTCCTTTTCTTTGGCTGCTTGTTTGCTGTTGGCCTCTATTACTTGAGGATCTGAGCAAGGGGGACTTGACTTGGAATTTCCAGTTTGGGTCCTGTCAGTGCTTGAATGATATTTGGCTGTGTGCCATATACCAGTTCAAACGGGCTTTTCCCAGTGGATCTGTTCACTTGGGTTTGGTGCACAAGTAATGCAGTCAGTAGCTGCTTATACCAGTCTTAGGTCTCCCGGCGGTGAGTTTGGCTAGGGCTTGCACAAGGCTACCATTAAGCTGCTCTACACATCCATTGACCTGTGGATGATATGGTGTTGTGACGGTGTGTTTGACCCCATTCTTGGTGAGGTACACATTGGTGTCTTTGGAGATCAAATCTTTGCCCCCATTGGTTATCAGGAGTTCTGGCTTTCCAAACCTGCTGATTATTTCCTTGCTAATGAATTGTTGGACGTCATTACCGGTGTGCATTTTCACCGCTTGGGCTACTGGCCACCTTGTTGCAAAATTGATGGCTGTGATGATGTATTTTTTGTTGTTATGTTTTCCTGGCATGGGGTCAACAATGTCAAGAGCCCATACCTTGAAGGGGAGTTGTGTGTGGATGGGAAGTACTGAATTTGGAGGGGTTTTCTTTTGGCAAACATTTCATATACCTCACATTGGTCTAGGAATTCTTGAACATCACAATATAAGGTTGGCCACCAGGCCTTGTGTTTAAGGAATTCATATAGATTTTGGCTCTTGGTATGTCTGAGGTCTCTGTGATAGTGTAGGATGGTGTCTACTTGCTGGTGCGTGGGAATGTAGGGAGTGGTTGTGACATAAGACATTTTTATGTGTAGGATCCTGTATATGTCAGCAAATAGGTGTTCTTTTTGATAACTGTTTATTTTGTTATGTCAGTTGTGCCAGTGGGGGAACCCTCCTCCTTTGTCTGTAGTACTAAGAGAGACCAGTCTGGGCTGAGCCCATTTCCCCCCTCAAGGCACAGACATACAGGCAGGAGAGGGCGTCCACCAAGGCAAGCTCGGCCCCAGGTTTGTACTGTATAAGCATGTTGAATATCTCCAAGAGCTCCATCCAGCGGGCTTAGCAGCAAGACAGATTCTCTTGAGTTTTGAAATATATGAGCAACTTGTAGTTAGTTAATGCTGTGAATTCTTCCTGCTGTTCTAGGTAACAGCGCCATTTGACTAGACAGTGCACTATAGCCAACAGTTCCTTGTTGTGGATAGGGTATTGACACTTGCCATCTGTCAATTTTTGTGATTCATAAGCTACAAGAAGGAATATAAGGATTGGCAATTATTCCTCTCTAGAAACCCGGGCCCAGGAGCAGGAATTGAACCCCAACTCTGGATTCCTTTGAGCCTCTGGGCCTGTAGACTGCGGGACTGCCCACCTGCAGTTTTCTGGGATTGAGCCCCCACAAGCTGATAACAAGAATGTTGACCCATGTGGTAAAAAGAGCCAAACCAAAGAAATCATCACACCAAATGGAATATTAATCACAGCGCCTAATGGAGATACTGATTTGGCAACTTTTAGATTCATAAACTTGAAGTCTACACTAGCAACCAATCAAAAGCCACCCCAGGAAAGAGGCATGAGCCTGCAACCTGGCCCCATGACCTTGACACTAAAGCAAGATAATCAGGTAGCCAAATCAAGATTCTTGACCAATGAAAGAACTCCCAGACCAAGTGCCATTTTGCCACCTTTGGACCCAAGTACCCAGTTCCCCCGGCCCTGGCCTTCTCAATGCCCTGATGAACCCCCATGGGAAATGTTAAGTTTGGAGGGGGTACTATATAGATCCAAGGACCCCGAGCTCCAAACTTATTGCCATTTTTGAATAAAGGTTATGTTAATTTGGCTCATACAGCTATTGCCTTATTTTGTATTTGCTGTCTACCAATTCAGTTTGAGATCTCCTGGCCTGCCTGCCCCACTGCCCACTGCCCGCTGTTTTCTGTCCTCCTGGTGTTCCCTTCAGACCTGTTCATTTTACCAACTACCCTATGAAGTCTGAATATAAGAAATACACCCTGGAAAAGATACTCAAACTCAATCCCCTGGTCTGCATAAAATCTGCAGTTAGATACAACCGACAAGGCCTGTGGATATTTTCAACACCCAAGTTGTTCAGAGGGAAATTCAACTATATCCCTGCTTACAACCTGTCCATGGAACCACCCGTGACCCCAAAACCTATACCCTGCTTCTTTGCCCAAAATCCCAACTGACTATTCTGGCAAGCTGTTTGGGATTGTGTACATCACTCTCACAGGGGTGATTGACACTATAATCCCGGCCACTGGCCTGTGGTCTTGGGTGGGGGAGTCTGCCTCCTACCTTTTAAAGTTAGCTCCCCTCTTGTGGTGGGCATTGCCCTCAAAAAACCCGGCCTAAGTTACCTCTGAAAACAATGGGCCGGCTGCCCAAGACCAGATCCCTGACAATGAAGTCACCGTCATTATTTTTGATTTGTAGTACTCCCCCAATGGATGCATCTGAGGTGTTGGTTTCCATTTGATATTCCCTGTTGCGTTTGGGGTATTGTAGGATGGGAGCTGTTGTGAGCTTCTCTTTGAGGTGACTAAAACAGAGGTCCCATTGGGGGGTCCACACAAACTTGGATTTGATGCCTTTTATGGAGGATAAGGGGGCAGTCAAAATGCCACAGTCAGGTATGAAGCGGCATACATAGGCCACCATCCCCAAGAAGGTGCGGAGTTCCAAATTATCCTTTGGTGGTGGCATCTTGCAGATGGCCTGTATCTTTTGACTGTCAGGGTTGATGCTGTCTTTTGAGACTATGTGTTCCAGGAAGGGTAGTTGCTTGCAGAAGAACTGGCACTTGGAAGGTTTGGCTAACAGTTTGTGTTGTGCTAAGGTGGCAAAGACTGCCTCAAAGTACTTGTAGTGTTGTTCTACTGAGGGGCTGTAGACAATGATGTCGTCCAAATAGACTAGTGCATGATTGCCTATGTGTGGTGCAAATACTTTATTCAGGAAGGTCACAAAGGTAGAAGGTGCGTTTTTCATGCCAAAGTTGAGCACCACACATTCATATGAGCCATATTTAGTGCAGAAGGCTGTTTTAGGGATGTCTTCATCCTTGATGCAAATCTAGTTGTAGCCTGCAGTCAGATCAATCTTGAAGAAGACTGTGGCTCCTCCTAAGGCGTTGAAGAGATAATAAATCAGTGGTAGTGGGTAATAATTCTTGATGGTAACTTCATTTAGGGCTCAGTAGTCTGTGACCAGACGTAAGGTACCGTCCTTCTTGGCCACAAAGAATACAGCGGCCCCAAAGGGAGACTGTGAGGGGCAGATAAGTCCTTTCTCCAATGCTTCTTTGAGGTAGGCGCATAGGGCGTTGTTTTTGTTTGGGGTCAACCAGTAGACAGAACATGCCTTGGGTACAGCCCCTTTGATTTGGATGGAGTGTTGGATGTGTTTCTCAGGGGGCAGCCCGGGTAGCACTTCCTTGAAGATTTATGGATGGCAGGCCACAATTTTGTGGTTCTGAGGTGTGGAGGTATCCTGGTGATCTTTGAAGTGTATGATCTTGTACTGGCAGGAGTCCCAGTCAATTGCCTCCAGGCTTTCCTTTTTTCTAGGGTCTCTGTGATGCGCACAAAGACGTGGTTGTGTAGGAGCTGGTCCACGTAGTCAGGGTAGATCTGGTGGTTGACACCCTCACACTTGATGGTCAACACTGAGGTTACCCAGTCTACGTGAGGATTGTTTTTTTGTAACCAGTCTAGCCCCAGTACAATGTCAAACTTTGGGAAGTTGATGACGGGACCTTGGATGGTGGAGTGGAGGTTCTCAAGCATGACAGAGAAGGGGGAAGTTTCCCTTGTCACGGCAATGTGGTGTTCATCAGCCAAGACCACGTTTTTAATCCACAAAGGATTAGTGGCCAGCTTGAGCTTGTCCACAAAGCTGCTGTTGACTAGGGTTCAATCTGCTGTTGCAACCAAGTTTCCAGCCTTGCCTGCTAAAATATCTTACAATACACAGGGGGCGCTTGATGAGCCGCCCCTTGACGTATCTAACGTTATGGATTAATCTGATGGCAACATCAAATGGCAGGTACTTCATCCTAATTAGGAGCGCTTCCAATTTGACTTGCTGATTTCCGCACAATTTATTCCTTGGCTTTGAACCTTACATGGAACTTCCCACTATGCCACCCCCTTGTGGCATTCCTCATATAGTATATTAATCCCAATATTCTATAATAAACAATACCTTATTCTTATTATTCTGTCCTTTCTATTGGACTGTTGTCTTCCCCAATTCCAAGTACTAAACTCTCATTGGTTCAGTTGTAACAGTGGTAGCAGCAGTAGGTTATTGACCTACCTAAAACAAAATCCCCCCAAGAAAGGATGGAGTACGGGCTGTATGGCTACTCCCCAACAAGAGACCTTCCTGCCAATCCCCAAGGGGGACATCCCTGAAGGGTATTTCATCTATCAAGACCAGTTAGTTCTCACCAGTGTGTACAATTGGCTCTGCCTCGGGCAGTGTGACGCCAGTGTCACCCTTCCCCAGTCAGACCTGTCCCAACACATACTCAACCTTCAGTTAGAATCCTTCACTGGTGGCGTCAAGGGGGCCAACATTGTCAGTTGGCTCCAGTCTACTGAAATCCGCCTTCACATCTGCCAGGTTCCTGAGCCCATGTGGGTTGCCACTGCGTCTGGGCGCCTCACGGGGCCCGCCGCTGTGTGGTTCACCAACTGGGCCAGCCAGGAACTTGATGTTACCTGGGTGGCATTTTGAGATGCCGCCAAGTCCTGTTACAGTGAAACCTTCTCTCCCATTGTTGTGGGAACTCCTCTTCTAGCAATCAAGCAAACTGGTTCCATCCCTGAGTACCTTGCCGCCTGGCAACAAGCCCTTGCTGCCGCCCCAGAAGCCGTGACTGACGGAAATGCAATGTTACTCACCCTCATTGTTAATGGGTTAAAACCCCATATCTGCAAGTGGGTCCCCATAGGTTGCTGTACCTCCATTGATGACTTCTAAAAAGCCATTGTGGAGGCTAACAACCAGGCCTCAATGGGCTTCTGCTGTACCAGTGATGCTCTACCCCAACCACGTACAACATCAGGCAATGGTCATAGTCAAGTAGGCCGTTGTCAACTACGTCAACAGGAAATGGGACCAAATGCCTCTGCAAGGGGGGAGCTCCAGCTAGAACAGATTGAGGACCTATGAAAAGCCTGGGGGTTGTAATGACAAGAGGCCTTACAACCCCACCTGACCCATCCTCTCAATCCCTCCTTGCCAAGAACCCCTGTGACTACAACGTTCACAAAGTTGAAACCCTGGATGTCTTCCAAGTCCACAGTGACAACCCTGTATTACAAGTGAGACACTCCTCAAATAAAGTAACACACTTGTCCTATCCCTTCTGTTTCCGTGGGGGCAACTGTGGTAAGTTTGACTCCCTTAAACTCAACTCCCTGGTACTTGACACTTTGTTGAGTACCAGGGAGTTGAGTGCCGCATATGTGAATCTATTAGTATTTTTGGCTTAACCAATTTTAAGCTAATTTTTACTAGTAATTTAGGGGTTCAAAACCAAAAACCAAGGTTAAATTTACTTGAACTCAACTCTGTTTAATAAATTGGTTATCTAAAATACCAATTTAAGGGGAAATTTATAAGTGAATTTAGAAATAGAAATGAAAAAACCTGTGTTCAACACTCTAAACCCAAAAGTGATCAGTTCAACACTTTTTAAGCCAAATTTTAATTTTATTAATAAAATACTTATGCGCTTATATAAAAATTGTTATTTACTATTATATTTTTATTATTAGTGTCCATAGTCATTGATTAGGCTCCTAAGCACCACTATACTGGATTTAGTGGTACAGATATTAATCAAATACCCCACTTGTTTTACATTATGTCATTCCCAGGTTTTTGGATTAAGTGGTGCCACATAAATTAAGCCCAATTTATTAAGAGATTTCATATGTAATTTATAAAAAACTGAAACTTGACACTTTCTTTGTTTGACTCTATCCACTTGACACCTGATCAGTTTTGGATTTAACTAATCAAAGGCTTGGAATTAAGGCTAAATTAATATGTGACACGCTATGAGCGCCACTCAACACTCACCCACTTGACACTTTAACTTGGGGATTAGTACAGAGAGCTTATTAACGTTTTAACCAACACTATGGTAAATAATTCACTCCCAGCATAACTTAAACACTAATAAACACACTCCCATTCATTTACTCTTTTAACTTATGTTGTATTTTTTTATTTTGAGCATACTAAACTGCCTTGCTTTTGGGTTAACTTTCAAACCCAGTTTAAATTTAAGCAAGTTTTATATGTAAAAAACAGTAAATTTGATGTTTCTGCTCGACTCTGGCATACTTAACAGTGAGAATTCAGCTTTTTCTGGCTGATTGACAGTGCCAAACTCAACACTTTACTATGTTTTGAATTTTCAACTCTCAATAAAAAAATTCCACATAATAATTTTTTTGCTATTATAATCTACTACTTTTTCTGCTGCTCTCCATATAATTTTCATATTTTTTTTATTTTCAATTAAACTTTTACATTGATTTAACACTAAGATAGTATGCTGAACCTAACATCTTTGATGCTTTATCATAAATTCACTTATTTTTTATGTTTTAACCTTTATATCTACACTTTGAGATTCTATTTTGCTTCTATTTACTTTTTAATGTTTTTTTTGATAAATAAAACTTTATTTGCATACTTTTCATTCAACTTTTGCTTTGCTTTACCTCTTTGTGTTTGAAATATCTTCTCAATTATTTTATTTGCAATGCTAAACTTTTCTTTAGACAAAATCAAGCAAGAACAGCCAACAGCCTAAGCGCCAAGCCTCCAAAGGCTCCAAAGAAACTGCCTCCACCCCCAAGTGTGCCAAGAAGCTTGCAAAGGCAAAGTCTCCAATCCCCCCATCTCCTCCTACTCCTCCCCCCTCCATCCTCATCTTCTATATCCCCTTCACCTTCCCCCCAAAATCCTCCCCTAATAAATCTGATGGTGATCTTACCAACCACTCATTTTATCACTCAGAGGCCGACTCCAAGCCTACCAAGGAGCGCCAGACCAAGAAGGCAAAGGCTTCCAAGGAGCCCACCTCTTCTTCTGGTAAGAAAAAGGAGGCATCCAAGCAGGCCTCAAAGAATAATTCCCCTCCCCCCTCCCAATGGCTCTTCCCCTCCTTCTTCATCTGACCCCCAAGATGAGCCAGAGGAGTACTCCAAGAAGTTCAAAGCTTCTGGCTATGTGGCTTGGGATCCACTGGCCATCCACAATATTTGCAATGTGAACAGAGAGTTCAAAGTTCCCAAGTGCTTCCCCTGTTACTTCCTGATCATTTCTGTAAAGGGCGGTCCTGGGTACGTCCAATAATTACATTTTCAATTGTAATAATCAAAAATGACAAACCAAAAGCAAACACTTTGTATGTGAAGACAAAACTTGCGGGGGCTGTCTAAACACCAAGGGTTGGGAGCAAGTAACTGCAGAGAAGGGGAGCACACTTGTGAGCCCCCCAATCATCTAATCACTTGGATGTTAAAATGGTACCTTGTTCAAGTAATACCTACCTCCTCTCATCTTCGCGCATCAGATCTGGCCATCAAGGCCCTCCAACATCTCAACACCAACAATCTCAAGTTGGTACCAACACAGGAGCAGTTAGTCAAATTCATCAGTAATAAGCTTATTGCTGCCAATCCCCCCTCCCCCCAAGGCTTTGGATGTCCTCTCAGAGCTTATGCTCACCCATGAGCTCAAGCAGCTTCCAAGTGGGGAGCGCTTCCTCCTCCATGACAACGGGCCCGCCACCAAAGACCGCCTAATCTGCTACTCAACTCAGCAGAACCTGATGGAGTTGAAAAAGGCGTCAACCTGGCTAGTTGATGGTACCTTTGCCACTTGCCCCCAGATGTTCAAGCAGCTCTGGATGTTTCATGCCCAGATTGACATCCAGGTGATTCCACTTGTGTTCTTTCTTCTTCCCAGGGCCACTGAGGCCATCTATACCCACGCGTTCTCCATCCTCTGCCAAGCAATTGCCCTCCTTCCTCCTGCCAATGATGATGAATCCAAGAAGACTCCCCCCACATCCGCTCCAACCTACCTGCCTCTGACAAGGACCAGGCCACCCTGGACTCAGAGGAAAAGGCAAGGCTAAGAGCTCTTGGGCCTTGCGTATGCATTATGGACTTTGATCCTGCTCAGTTCAATGCATTTGAGCAGCTGTTTAGCAGGGAGGTGCAGGGGTGCCACTACCACTTCCGCCAAGCAGTTACTTGTAATGTGCAGGCCCACACCGAGCTTAGTAGGTTGAGCCAGAGGGATACTTTGGACACCTGCAGATTTGTGCTGGCACAATTTAGTGCCTTGGCTTTTTTAAAGCCAGAGCACACTGTGCAGGGGTTTGAGGTGCTCTCAAAGGATCCCTACATAATGAAGCACCCAGAGTTAAAGACTTTCCTTGAGTACTTTGAGCCCCAGTGAATTGGGAAGGTTGTCACACAGAGGAAAGGCAAGGCCTGTGCCAAGGCCAGCTGGAATGTGTACCGGGCGGCAGTGAATGGTGAGCTCAAGACCACCTCAGCGCTAGAGGCTTACCACAAACACCTCAAGGCCAACTTTTGGCTCCACCCAAAATTCAATAAGTTCTTTTCCCTCTTGCAGCACGAGCAGGAGAAAACCATTTCCAAGCTGTGTGATCTCTCCAACCGCGTCCCCCCACCAAGCCAACAACCCGCTGTACCCTCTTCACCACGGCCATCCAGGGTGCGGCCAAGCACAAATACAAGGCCTCTGAGCTTAAGCAGCAGCTTGAGCTTATTGCCACTGCCCTCCTGGAAGGGGCCAAGATGAAACAGGGAAATAATGATGAGGAATAAACTTGCTTGCTTGCTTGCTCAGTTATATGATTTTTACTTTTTACTTTTAACTTTTTAACTTTAATTTTTACTCATTAGCTTTGATCATTTAGTTTTTAGTTTTAATTTTAAGTTTTTTAACTTAATTAGATAGCAGTGATTTTTTTATGTATGCATGGTAAGTTTGAGATGAATATTTATAATTGAAAATGAGTGAAATATCTTAATTTTTGTTAATTTCCAAAAAATATATGATATTCACAGTTGTGCTTATAAGAACTATATCAAATAAACATTACTATTTATTAATATTTTGCGTAACTTTATTTGTTGTGTTTTTGTTTATTTTTGTCTCATTGGAATTTTAATTTTAATGGTAATAAAAAATATTTTTATAATAAAGAGTGTAAATTACATAGTAAAATGAGAAATAATTGCTTATTTATCCTTATTTCTATTAATTAAATTACTGTTTTTATTGCATTTCTGAGCTCTCTAAAATTACTTTAGTATACCATAGCTGTATAGCTTAATTTTTTATATTAAAAGTTTTTAGTACATCAAGATCTGTTAATTAAAAAAGTGTTGATTTCCAGTTGTCAATCAGAGCAAAAGCTGAATTCTCACTTTACTATAGTGTCAACTACCAGGGAGTCAAGTTTAAGGGAGCCAATCACCAGGGAGTCAAACTTACTACAGTTGCCCCGTGGGAACACCCACAAATTACTGGTAGATACCGGGGCTGACCACACTATGGTGGACCAGGCGTTTGCCAACTCTCAACAATTAGACCAAGTACCCAGCAGATTCAAGGCCGTACAAGTAGCTGACTCCCGCAGAGTGGCCATCACCCACGAGACGGTACCCTTCTCTGTGAGAATGAGGAACATCCAGGTTAAGCTCTCTGGACCAATCATGGCCAGGCTCAGACATGACGTAATTGCTGGTCTCAACTGGCTACGACACAACCGCCCCTACATTGACTGGGATACCTCTGTCATCACCCTCAACAGAAATGGGGTGGGGTTCCAGATTTACCCTGTGGAAATGAGCAAGTTACTCCACAATACTGTGTTTGTCAGAATAACAGAGACAGGCTCATACAATTTCAAGGGGGAAAACTAGACTTCAACCAATGTTCAGTCAAAGTTATCCGTGCTGAACCACCAGAGGTCCCTCCCTTGTCATCATCACCATCACCAGTGCTTGCGGCCCTCCTTGAGGAGTACAAGGATGTATTCAGTGAGACACTTGAACAACTACCTCCTCCCCAGGAGATCTAGCACGCTGTGCAACTTCAAGGATCCTTACCCAAAGCACAACCATTATACCGTCTCACACCTAAGGAAGATGAAACCCTCTGCCAGCACCTTGTGGACGCGCTTGATAAGGGCTTCATTTGCCCCTCACTCTCTCCATACGGGGCAGCGGTCTTCTTTGTAGCCAAGAAGGATGGGTCCTTTTGCCTGGTCACAGACTACCACGCCCTAAATGAGGTGACAGTTAAGAACAAGTACCCCCTGCCGCTGATTGACAACCTGTTTGATACACTTGCAGGTGCAAAGGTCTTTAGCAAGATTGATCTCACCGCGGGGTACAACCAGGTCTGCATTGCACCAGGGGATGAGGCAAAAACCGCCTTCTGTACATGCTACAGGTTGTTTGAGTGTTGTGTCATGAACTTTGGAATGACCAACACTCCCTCCACCTTTGCCATGTTGATGAACAAAGCATTTGAGGAACTGATTAGAAAATGTGTGGTTGTGTACCTTGACAACATTATTGTCTTCAGTCAATATCAAACCACACACCTCCAACACCTCCGTGCTGTCCTTGACACCCTTAGGAAAAACCAGCTAAAAGCTAAACCCTCCAAATGCAAGTTCCTCAAGTTGGAGCTACTATTCCTTGGGCACACCATCTCTGCTCAAGGGATAAAGCCTGACCCTGCCAAGATCAAGGCAATCACCAGCATGCCACCTCCCACCAATGTGGGCCAGGTGTGTACCTTCTTGGGCATGGTTGCATATGTGCGCAAGTTTATCCCCAATTGTGGAGAGCTAATTACACCTCTCACTGAGCTCCTCAATACCAAGCAGCGCTTTCATTGGACCCCTGTCAGAGATTGAGCCTTTGAGACGTTGAAGCAAAGGCTCACAACTGCACCAGTCCTGCAGTTCCCCAATCAAAACCAACAGTACAAACTAGAGACCAATGCCTCCAACAGAGCCATAGGGGGCGTGCTAAGGGTAAAAACTGACAATGGCATCTTTCTCCCTGCAGCCTATGAGTCCAGGAAACTTACTGACTCAGAACAACGCTACCCCATCCATGATAAAGAATTGGCAGCCATTGTACACTGCGTTGAGAAGTGGCGCTGTTACCTGGAAGGTGCTACCTTCCCACCCTGTGTTCTGACGGACCACAAGTCACTTCAGTACTTCAACACGCAGTCTCACCTGACACACCACCAAGCAGGATGGGTGGAGCGTCTATCACCCTATAAGTTATGCATTGAGTACAAACCTGGAAAAGAACTTGTCACAGCTGACGCTCTTTCACAACTCTACGTAGCGTTTATCACTAGGGACAATGGTTTAGATCCAGATTGGCCCATGCTCTACCTCTGCCCTGAAGTGACCCGCTACAAGGGCCTTAACTTGGTCACCATCTCTAAGTTGAAGGACAACAAAAGCCAGTTGACCACTCATGCTGGTGACGTCTGCCGCCGGGCAGAGACAGGTAAGAAGACGCCTTACATTCCCACCACACAACAAGGGGCCATCATATTGCACTACCACCAAACCCTGGGTCACATTAGAGGATGTAACCTCTTTGAGATCATAAAACATAAGGTTTGATGGACGCACATGCGTCAAGACATCTTGGACCTCCTCAAAACGTGTGTGTTATGCAAGAAGAACACATCCAAACCTGCACCCCCAAGTCTTTCCTGCCCATTGAGGCCATGGAAACCTTTGAACAGAGGCCCCTCAACATTGTGGGGCCACTCCCCAAAGACAGACTGGGAAAGAAGTACATTATCACTGCCATCAACTACTTCACTTGTTGGCCAGTGGCCTGGGCAACAACCAACCACACTGCCACCACCATCACCCTCTTTATTGTCAAAGAAATTGTGGCCTACTTTGGGCGATTAAAGCATCTCATCACAGATGGCAGTCCTGAACTAGTTGGGCATGTCATGAAAGCATACTGCACCAAGAACACACTCCAACATATAGCCATGACCCCCTACCATCCTCAAGCCAATGGACGTGTAGAATGATTAAATGGCTCACTGGTTCAACTGATTGCCAAACTCTCGCAAGAGCACCCCAACACTGCATGGACTGAACACATGCCCACCACTCTACTTATCCTTTGAGCAAGGATCAACCGGGGTACGGGGTTCAGCCCCAGTACCATAGCCTTTAGGACACCTGACAGTCTGACAGGGGTTGAACAGGGAAAGCTATGGTCCAAGGTCCCTGACAAGCCTCCCCTAACAACAACCCCATCCCTGGATCAATGGTCTGCCAAAGCCCAGGAAATTGAACACAAGCGGATTGCAGGAGGGACAAAGCACCTCAAAGCTAGGTGCACTGTAGGTGACCCCATCTACACCCTCAATCCCATTTCTGCCAAGTTGGAACCCAACCACCTAGGGCCCTTCAAGATAGCTGCAGTCTATGACAACCACACCTATCAACTTGAGGATGCCTAAGGGAACACCAAGAAGCTTCACCATGATTGCTTGCGCCCCTGCTGCGCCATCCCCACACAAAGGTTGTTTGTGCGGACCTTCCTAGACCTTCCGCAGACTCCAGTCCTGGTGTCTGACAACAAGCAGGGGGCAAGGGGGGTGTTGCAACCGAGTTTCCAGCCTTGCCTGCTAACATATCTTACAATACACAGGGGGCGCTTGATGAGCCGCCCCTTGACGTATCTAACGTTATGGATTAATCTGATGGCAATATTGAATGGCGGGTACTTCATCCTAATTAGGAGCACTGCCAATTTGACTTACTGATTCCCGCACAAGTTATTCCTTGGCTTTAAACCTTACATGGAACTTCCCACTATGCCACCCCCTTGTGGCATTCCCCATATAGTATATTAATCCCAATATTCTATAATAAACAATACCTTATTCTTATTATTCTGTCCTTTCTATTGGACTGTTGTCTTCCCCAATTCCAAGTACTAAACTCTCATTGGTTCAGTTGCAACACTGCACCCAAATCCAGGAGTGCTGAGCCTGTGTAACTGCAAAAGCGGAAAGGATAGGACATCAATTTATTGGGATGTCTGGCAATGATGCACATTACCAAGTCCTCCAAGGGTACTTGGATCATTGGGCATTGGTCCATGTCCTTGGGTCATTTTTCATCATTGGGCAAGTCAGGAGTTATGCAGGAAGAGCTTGGCTTGCTTAATGCTCTCCCTGGGCTTTTCTCTTGTCTTGATTTCCTTGTGTGGCAGTGACACAAAAATGGGTACAGTTTGACTGGCCATTGTTCCCACTTCCATGTCCATTTGAACCTGTAGGTTTGTGGTTGGTGTTATTCCTGTTGCCCCCTGGGGGTGGTTGAGTGGAGCACCTGCTGGGATGGGAATCCTTGGGTCTCTCTTGCTTCCAAGTTTGTGCCTTATGAAGTGCGTTGGAGGTTTTTTCCACTTTCTCCACTTTACAATACATGCTTTGCAAGTTGGTCACCTGTTCCAAGTTCACATGCCTCATCACATGCAACGAGGGCGTTGTAGTACACGAGGTGTATAGCTGGGGTGTCAAAGGCCATGTCAGATGATGCTTGGAGTTGGAGTTCTTCATAGGCACAGGTGAGCTCTTTCACAGTGCCTGTCTGGGTAAGATTCTTCACTTTGTGTATTATCATGAGTGCTGTATCCTTAAGCACAAATCTTGCCAGGAAGTCTTGCTTAAAGGTGTCACAGTTTTTGTTGATGTGTTCCTTGTGCCACTTGTTGTACCAGGTGCCATTGTTATGGATCAGGCGGATGGAAATCTCTGCAATCCAGAATTGCTGTGGACATTCCATCTGGGCCAGCTTGCTCTGGGCAGACTGGATCCATGCAGCAGTGTTGTTGTCGTTGGCCCCGGCAAAAGGCTCCAAGGCGGCACTTTGTAGTCTTTGAGCTACATAGGCTGGCATGGCGTTTTTATTGGTTGGTTGCAGCATGGAGGAGGGAGCCTGGAAGAAACCTTGTGCAGACATGGCATTGAAGGCAGGTAGTGGGATCATCGTATTCTTGTACAGGACAAAAGCATTGGGTATCTTGGTACCAGGAGTGTACGGGGTCCAGTCAGGCGGGAGGCCAGACATAATTCTGTTGAGGTTTTTTTGGCCGCAGCGTGTGCAGGCAACAGGCGGAATTTTTCAAGATAAGGTAGGATGGAGAACCTGCCTGTGCTACCAATGTCATAACTGTGCTGTTTTAGCAGACTTATAAGGGGAAAATATTTAGAAGCTAGATAATAATCTTGATTGAGAGATAGCAATTATATAGTCAATGTGAATCAAGGATAACAGGAACATGATTGTTGATCACACGGTTAGATGGAAGAAGGAGGTGGCTTGATCCTGGTAATGAGTCAAGCACCAAAACAAGGTATCCACTGTAGGGGATCATCATCTGTTCATGTTGTTGGATTTGGTAGTTCAAGTTGACTTCCTAGTCTGGCTTCAAGTGACTGGATAATTGGATTGCGGGTCACAAACTTGCTTGTTTGGAACCTTGCTGACGGGTCAAGCCTGCGGTTTCAACATATTCAAGGAAGAAATCACAGATTTATCCCCCAAGCAGAAGTTCAAGCATGGCATTGACCTAGCAAAGCCATGCCTAAACCAGCACTCCTATAAAGACTCTCCCCCATGGAGACCCAAACGCTTAAAGCCTACATCAAGGACAATCTAGCCAAAGGATTTATTCACCCGTCCAAATCCCCGTGGGGGGCAGCGGTTTTCTTTGTAAAGAAAAAAGAAGGATATCTCTGCTTAGTTACTGACTACAGAGCACTAAACGCAAGTACAGTAAAAAATAAATACCCCTTCCCCTCATAGAAGACCTATTGGCAAGCTCTCCAGAGCAAAAAAGTTCTCAAAGATTGACCTCACATCTGGTTATAATTAAGTCAAAGTTAAAGAGAAAGGTATACCAAAAACCGCGTTCTGCACACAATTTGGGTTGTTTGAATGTAAAGTAATGAATTTTGGGATGACAAACGCCCCCGCAACATTCATCACCATGATGAACCAGGCACTAAACAGATTCTCAAACAAATTATGTTACCTCAACAACATCATTATATTTTCAAAAACAAAAGAGGAACACCTCACACATGTCTGTGAGACACTTGATTGACTTGCAAAGCACAAACTTTACGCCAAGCCTTGTAAGTGCCAATTTATGGAAAAGGAACTCTTGTCCTTGGGCCACATTGTCTCTGAAAGTGGCATCAAAGCAGATCCAGACAAAATAAAAGCCATAAATAACATGCAACGCCCCCTCCATGAAACAAGTAAGATGCTTTCTCAGAATGGTAGCTTACCTAAGGAAGTATATCAAAGACTGCGGAAAGCTCACCACACCAATCAATGACCTAACCAAAGGTAATGCCAAAAAGAAATTCATCTGGACACCAGAATGTGACAATAATTTCCAACTATTGAAACAAGATTTGATTGAAGCACTAATCTTTCAATACCCTAATAACAATGGGTGATACAAGCTTGAGCCAGATGCTAGTGACACCACCATTGGCGCAGTCCTACACATCTGCCAGCCAGGGCAGCAAGATTTCCTGTCAGTATGTTACAGAAGCAGAAAAATAACAAACACTGAGCAAAGGTACCCAATACATGATAAATATTTGCTAGCAATATACCACACATGCAAGAAATGGAGATGTTATATAGAAGGAAATTTAAACGTCTGAGTGCTAACTGACCACAAATCCTTAATCTATTTCAAAACTCAAGACACACTTGCACGGTGCCAAGCCAAATGGATGTCCTTGCTTAAGCAGATTAACCTGGACATCCAACATAAAAAGGGGGCAGAGCTGGTCACAGCCAATGCTTTCTCTAGGCTATGTCAGCCAAGAGAGGATCACCTGAACCACCTGGACCCTGACTGGCCCAACCTGTACAACACTGAGTACAAGATGAAAGGAAAAGATCCCTCCACACATCAACTAACCCATGATACGCTAGTAAGGAATGAAACCATTTCCACGTATCAAATGGCACAGTATACCAAATCATCAAGGATAAACACATTCCATACATCCCACTTGCACAAAGAGTCAACACTATACTAAGACACCACTGTCTACTAGGACACACAAAGGATAACAACCTATATCTCACATTAAACAAGATAGTATGGTGGCCTAATCTGAAGCAAGACATAATCAATGATCTAAAAAAGTGCACAGTGTGTGAAAAATATGCCAGCACCAAGGCTCCACAGCCAATAGTTAACCCAGTACCTGACCCTGATCCATTTAAGGTTTGGGGACTGGATGTAGTGGGACCCTTCCCAGAAACCAAGACAAATTAATGTTTTCTAATTGTAGTCATTGACTTTGACACACACTGGCCTATCTGCTGGGCAAAAAAGGACCACAAAGCAGAAACAATAAACCAATTCATTAACAAGGCAATCATAGTGGACTATGGCACTCTGGACTACATCATAATAGATGGAGCAAAAGAGCTAACAGGCCACGTAGTAAACAACAATCTAAAAACAAAGAACATCAAACATTCCACAACCTTACCCTACAGGCCACAGGTCAACAGCAGAGTTGAACGCCTGAACAGCAGCCTTATCAGAACCCTCAATAAAATAATGGATGGCAAAGCCAAAGACACATGGCCACTTTATGTGAAACATACATTATAGTATCCTGGGTTTGCACCAATCAAGGGACAGGTGATTCACTGTTCAAACTAACATACAGGTACAAACCAGAAATAGTCACCCACAATAACCAACCATATGTGAAGATCCCCCAGGAAACCTCCTACAGTAGAACAAACACCATCTCTACAACACATACACCTCAAAGCCAAACTAGCAGAAACAAAAAGGCTCAAACCCCAAAAGTAACCTCAACAGAGGACCCACTCCCCATCAACTCCCCTGTCTGGGTCCTAGCTGGGAACAGGAAGAAGCTAGACTCAGTACACAGAGGACCAGGAAGAATAATCAAATACTGACCAGACAGGAACACCTACCTGGTTAAGTTCCAGGGCGCCAAAGAGCCCATCACCAAGAAGTACCACAGATCTTGCCTCCGCCCTAGCAAGGGAGAATACTCAACCCGGTTGGTGCCAACTAGCAAATAACTCCAGAAACATCAGGCGGCAGCCGTCAAGACAAAGCCCCCTCCTGATGTGCCCGAGTAACCCCTTAGTGGAGGGGTTTGTCAAGGATCTGGATGTACAAGTATTCTGGCTACCGCCATCCCACTTAACATCCAGTCATTGCCCAATTTGGTGCTTTTCCAATATACCATTTGACATACCAGAAGTGGCAACAAACTAATATCACATGACTGTCCAAGTATCCAGTGGCTCAAACCCATCTCACACATGACCAAACCCTAGGTTTGATCCAACTAAATCCCCATCACAGTCAAGTCTATATAAGTCTAAATTATTATCCAATAAAAGATACTTCTTCTCTTCTTAATTCCATATTCAAAGATTCCCCAAAAGGCGCTCCTTATCACCAGCATTATGGAAACTACCATGACAGTGGAGGGCACAGAGGCCTAGGCTGATGTTAGGCCTGGTCTTGGATTAGTTTATATAGGTTGTCAATAACTGAACCCAATGCTGAGCCTGGAAAAATACAACTTATCATCCTCCTGACTTAAGTTGAGCTGCTGGGTGTAAACAGGGCCAATAGTAGCTATGCTCCCTTGTTTAATCACCCAGGCTTACAGTTGGTCCTGATATTGCTCCTCCATAATATCAAAGTTCTTGTTGCTTATATAAGCCATTTTAAACTGAAAGCAATAGAAATATGTTATAATAGAAAAATAAATATTTCCAGGTCATTGATTTTATTGAAATTTATGTTCCTATTTGAGATACTCTCCTAAACTGAAGTGGCCAAACTTTTAAGCACATGAATAGAAAATAATGATGTAGTTTCCAGAATAATTTTTTGATGGATTCACTCTTGAAGGACACTATTTCAAACTTGAGCCACAAAAACAACCCAGATTGCCAGAAAATGTGTTATTTTGTGTTTGAAAATATCATTTTTGTGACTGAACAAAATTTGATCTTTTGATTGTAGCATGTTTGTTACCTGACCAATGTATCAGTTGATGTAGATTGCTTCAGAATATGAATAGTCCATTTTTATTTTTAATATGAACTTCCTTTGTTGGCTGTCTCATTTTCAGGATTGTGTATTCAATCTTATTTTATTTTTTATTTGGTTGACTATTTTTTAATCAGGACCTGATTAAAAGGTACTTTTGCTGTGTGTAATTGACCTTGAAGTGGAACCACTTCACTTTTGTTTTAAACCTAACTGATTTTGTTCTGGGTTGTACATCTTTGTTTATTGTTGTAACTGTGCTGTTTTAGCAGAGTTACATGGGGGAAAATATTTAGAAGATAGATAATAATTTTTATTGTGAGATAGTGATTATATAGCTATTGTGAATCAATGGATAGCAGCAACATGATTGGTGATCACACAGCTGGATGGAAGAGGGGGGTGGCTTGATCCTGATAATGAGTCAAGCGCCAAATCAAGGTATTCACCATGAAGGATCATCATCTGTTCATGTTGATGGATTTGGTAATTTGAGTTGACTTCCTAGTCTGGCTTTGGGTGACCGGGTAATTGGATTGCGGGTCACAAACCTGCTTGGTTGGAACCTTGCTGGTGGGTTGTGCCTGCAGTTACAACACCCCCCCCAGCTGAAGGCCAGTCTCCTCTGGGGGCAGGTTGTCAGGGAGGTTGTCAGGAGCCCGGGCGCCATATTGAACCAGTTGTTGTTTGGTGGCAGGCAGGGCGGTTTCTTGTTGCTTCTGTCTTGCTTTGCAGGATTGTAGGCGGTTGTGGTGTAAGGTCTTGTCTTGCTTGCGTTTCCCAAGCCCTTGCACAAGGTAAGTGTTATTGTCATTTACCTTTAGAATGATTGCTGGCCCTAATTTTTTGGGTTGTAGTTTGCTTTTGTCAACATTCATGACCCAGACTTTGTCCCCAACTTCATGTCTCTGGCAGATGGGAACAAAGGTCTTTTGTAAGCGTTCCTTTTCTTTGGCTGCTTGTTTGCTGTTGGCCTCTATTACTTGAGGATCTGAGCTAGGGGGACTTGACTTTGAATTTCCAGTTTGGGTCCTGTCAATTCTTGAATGATATTTGGCTGTGTGCTGTATACCAGTTCAAACGGACTTTTTCCGGTGGATCTGTTCACTCAGGTTTGGCACACAAGTAATGCAGTTGGTAGCTGCTTATACCAGTTTTCAGGTCTCCCGGCGGTGAGTTTGGCTAGGGCTTGCACAAGGCTACCATTAAGCCGCTCTACGCGTACATTGGCCTGTGGATGATATGGTGTTGTGACGGTTTGTTTGATCCCATTCTTGATGAGGTAAACATTTGTGTATTTGGAGGACAATTCTTTGCCTCCATTGGTTATCAGGAGTTCTGGATTTCCAAACCTGCTGATTATTTCCTTGCCAATGAATTGTTGGACGTCATTACTGGTGTGTGTTTTCACTGCTTGGGCTACTGGCCACCTTGTCGCAAAATCAATGGCTTTGATGATGTATTTTTTGTTGTTGTGCTTTCCTGGCATGGGGCCCACAATGTCCAGAGCCCATACTTTAAACAGTAGTTGGTTTTGAATGGGGAGTACATACTTAGGCGGGGGTTTGCTTTTGGCAATCTTTTTGCAGACCTTGCACTGTTCTAACACTTTCTGGACATTGCGGTATAAGGTTGGCCACCAGGCTTTATGTTTTAGGAATTTGTATAGATTTTGGCTCTTATTATGTCCAAGATCCCTGTGATAGCAAAGAATGGTATCAACTTGTTGATGTGTGGGGATGTAGGGAATGGTTGTGCCATCTGAAATTTTTCTGTGAAGAGTCCTGTATACGTCAGCAAAGATGTGCTCATTTTTGATGACCATTTCTTTGGTGATATTGGTTGTGCCTGCGGGGAACCCTTTGTCTTTTGTACAGAGAACTAGGAGAGGCCATTCAGGGTTGGGCCCATTCTCTCCCCTAGAAGCGTGGACATACAGACAGGACAGGGTGTCCGCCATGGCAAGCTCGGCCCCAGGCTTATATTGGATGAGCATGTTAAACCTTTCTAAGATTTTCATCCACCGCGCTGGCGGCGTGACAGGTTTGCTTGTGTCTTGAAGTAGATGAGCAAATTATGATTGGTTAGTGCTGTGAATTCTTCCTGCCGTTCCAGGTAACAGCGCCATTTGACAAGGCAGTGTACAATGGCCAGCAGTTCTTTGTCGTGGATCGGGTATCAACACTCGTCATCTGTCAGTTTGCGCGACTTGTAGGCTACAGGCAGGAAGTTACCATCATTATTCTTAATTTGTAGTACTCCCCCAATGGATGCATCTGAAGTGTTGGTTTCCATCTGGTATTCTCTGTCTTGTTTGGGGTATTGTAGGATGGGCGCTGTTGTGAGCTTTTTCTTGAGATGTCTAAAACAGAGATCATGTTAGGGGGTTCATACAAACTTGGACTTGGCGCCTGTTATGGCGGACAAGGGGGTGGTCAAGACAACACAGTTGGGGATGAAGCGTTGTACATAGGCCACCATTCCCAAGAAGGTGCAGAGTTCTGATTTGTCTTTGGGAGGTGGCATCTTGCAGATGGCTTGTATCTTCTGACTGTTGGGTTTGATGCTGTCTTTTGAGACTATGTGTCCCAAGAAGGGTAGTTGCTCTCAGAAAAACTGGCATTTGGAGGGCTTGGCCAACATTTTGTGCCATGCCAAGGTTGCAAAGACTGCCTCTAGGTCTTTGTGGTGCTGTTCCACCAGGGACTGTAGACAATAATATTGTCCAGGTACACTAGGGCGTGTTTACCTATGTGTGGCTCAAAAACTTTGTTCATAAAGGTTACAAAGGTGGACAGGGCATTGGTCATGCCAAAGTTGAGTACCACACATTTGTAGGAACTGTACTTAGTGCAGAAGGCTGTCTTGGGGATGTCTTCCTCCTTGATACAAATCTGATTGTAGCCTGCGGTTAGATCAATCTTGGAGAAGACAGTGGCTCCTCCCAAGGGGTAAAGAGATTTTCAATTAGTGGCAATGGGTAACAAATCTTAATGGTGACTTTGTTCAAGGCGCAGTAGTCTGTGACCAGGCGTAAGGTACCGTCCTTTTTAGCCACAAAGAATACGGCAGCCCCAAAGGGAGACTGTGAGGGGCGGATAAGTCCTTTTTCCAGTGCCTCCTTGAGATAGGCACACAGGGTGTTGTCGTTGTTTGGGGTCAGCCTGTAAATGGGGCATACCTTGGGTACAGCCCCCTTGAGTTGGATAGATTGTTGGATGTGTTTCTCAGGGGGTAGCTCAGGTAACGCTTCCTTAAAGATTTCTGGGTGACGGGCCACAATGTTGCAATCTTGCAGCGTGGAGGTGTCCTAGTGGTACTTGAAGTGTATGATTTCATACTGGCAGGAGTCCCAGTCAATTGCTTTCAGGTTTTCCTTCTTGTCCAAAGTCTCTGTGATGCGTACAAAGACGTGGTTGCGTAGGAGTTGGTCTACAGAGTCCGGGTAAATCTGGTGGTTGACACCCTCACGCTTGATGGTTAACACTGAGGTTGCCCAGTCCACGTAGGGGTTGTTTTTCTGTAAACAGTCCAGTCCCAGTACAATGTCAAACTTAGGGAAGTCAATGACGGGACCTTGGATGGTGGAGTGGAGGTTCTCAATCATGACAGAGAAGGGGGCAGTTTACTTTGTCACAGCAATGTGGTGTTCATCAGCCAGGACCACGTTTTTAATCCGCAAATGATTAGTGGCCAACATGAATTTATCCACAAAGCTGCTGTTGACTAAAGTTCAATCTTCACTCAAGTCCAGGAGTGCTGAGCCTGTGTAACTGCAAAAGTGGAAATGGTAAGACATCAATTTATTGGGATGTCTGGTGATGGTGTATAGTACCGGGTCTTCCAAGGGTACTTGGATCATTAGACATTGGTCCACATCCTTGGGTTGGTATTCATTGTTGGGCAAGTCAGGAGTTGCGTGGGGAGAGCTTGGCTTGCTTAGTGCTCTCCCTGGGCTTTTCCCTCATCTTGGTTGCCTTGGGTGGCGGTGACACAGAAATGGGTACAATTTGACTGGCTGTTATTTCCATTCCCATTCCCATTTGAACCTGTAGATTTGTGGTTGTTATTGTTATTGCCGTTGCCTCCAGGAGGTGGTTGAGAGGAGCGCCCAATTGGATGGGAGTCCTTGGGCCTTTCTTGTTTCCCAGTCTGTGCCTTGTGTAGAGCGTTGGATGTTTGTTCCGCTTTTTCCGCTTCACGGTACAGGCTTTTCAGGTTGGTTACCTGGTTCAGGTTCACATGTCTCATCAAGTGCAACTTGAGGGCATTGTAGTACATGAGGTGTGCTGCTGGGTTATCAAAGGCCATGTTGGATGGGGCACGGAGACAGAGTTCCTTGTAGGCACGGGTGAGTTCTTTAACGGTGCCTGTCTGGGTCAGGTTCTTTATTTGGCATATGATCATGAGCGCTGTATCCTTAAGCACAAATATTGCCAAGAAGTCTTGCTTAAAGGTATCCCAGTTCTTGTCAGTGTGCTCTTTGTGCCACTTGTTACACCAGGTGTCAGCGTCATGGGTCAGGCAAATGGAAATTTCCGCAATCCAAAATTGCTGTGGGCATTCCATCTGAGCCAGCTTTCTCTGGGCGGACTGGATCCATGCGGCAGTATTGTCGTTGTTGGCCCCTACAAAAGGCTCTAAGGCGGCGCTATGAAGTCTTTGTGCAACATAGGCGGGCATGGTGGTTTCATCAGCTGGTTGTGGCATCAAGGAAGGTGCCTGAAAGAACCCTTGGGCGGACAGGGCGTTGAAGGTGAGTAGCGGGATCACTGTGTTTTGGTAGAGAATAAAACCATCAGGTATCTTGGTACCAGGAGTATACAGAGTCCAGTTGGGCAGGAGGCCAGACATAATTCTGTTGAGGATTTTTTGGCAGCAGTGTGTGCGGGCAACAGGCGGAATTTTTCAAGATAAGGTAGGATAGAGAATCTACCTGTGCTACCAATGTTGTAACTGTGCTGTTTTAGCAGAGTTATAAGGGGAAAATATTTAGAAGCTAGATAATAATCTTTATTGAGAGATAGTGATTATATAGTCAATGTGAATCAAGGATAGCAGGAACATGATTGTTGATCACACAGTTGGATGGAAGAGGGGGTGGCTTGATCCTGTTAATGAGTCAAGCGCCAAATTGAGGTATCCACCGTGAAGGGTCATCATCTGTTCATGTTGATGGGTTTGGTAATTTGAGTTGACTTCCTAGTCTTGCTTTGGGTGACCGGGTAATTGGATTGCGGGTCACAAACCCGCTTGGTTGGAACCTTGCTGGCGGGTTGAGCCTGCGGTTTTGACATTATCTCAACAGGTTGTAAAACTACTATATCTCTATAAATACTAAGTTAAGCTAATGCTTAATAGCTATTTTCAAGATATATATCAGCTCTATATTTTGATAGAATTTATAAAATCAAATATTTTTAATAAATTACTATTATTCTAGACTGAGTAGTAATCTTCCACTTATTTAGATTTCTAATCTTATATTTATGCTTAGAATATGCAATTATATATGAAATAAAATCCAGATATTTTTTTAAAAAAATTAAACAGATTATAAGTAATCCCAGCCTGAAATTCAAAAATTATTAATTATATATTGAATTCAAAATTATATCTATCCTTGGGCGGGCAACCACTTAGTCTTTATTAGTGGTTGTGGATTATTCTTGCTGGGCATTGCACTCGGACCAAAAGTCAAATTCTTTTGAGCCTTTTTTATTTCCAGATATTTTAATCCCAAGCTTATGGAGATAAGAAAGCAATGTACAAGCAGAGCAATGACTTTTGTTGCACCAGGATGGATGGACGTACTTACCATTGTAAATAAACTGTACCACATTGTTCAGCCCAAATCTCCTTCCTTTTTCAGCCCAAAGCTCAATGATGAAGTTGGAAGCATATGGAGGTGTTCCAGTTATGCCAATATCAAGGCTACTGAGGAGGGCGCTTATTGAGGCGTTGTGGGCTGATGTATAGAAGAATCTAGGCATTCCTTTTGTTATGGGGACTTGTAATTTCTGTCTGAGATCTTTTAGATATGCACCAATGTGCATGCAATGGAATTGGGCGTTTCTTGAAGTAGGGAAGTATACAGCCTTGGTGAATTCATCCATTGCTTTGTAGATTGCGCTTTTATCAGACTTGGAGGGAGGAAGTGGTATTTGGTGGCAATCACGGCATCTGAAATTATCTACTGCCATGTAAGCTGCAAGAGAGTGGCTGCTGACTCCTAAGCCATAGTCTTTGGCTACTTTGACCAGAGAAGCGTTTGCCAATTGAAACTCTTCTGTTTTGAAGACTTTTTCACTTAGCTGCTTCTCTAACTTACACTTGTTATATGCATGTATCAATCCATTTTTTTCAAGAGGTTTGGAATGAATTATAAACTTTGGATATTTGGAATTCAAAAGACCACTCATCAGAGCAACTGCTGACCAGTACGTCCGCTGTGTCCAAGTTGCATTAACAAAGACCCTGTCTGTGAGTTGTGCCTTGTAAAACTGTCAAAGCTCCGTTCCTAGCCTTTCTAGCTGATGAATGCCTTTATCAGTGAGGTGGTCTTTACTGCAGACACCATCTTTGTTAAATTTGATGTCTTGAATAGAAGACATCCCTTAGATTGTAACATTGGTGTTAGAAATGCCTCCTGGACTACATTTCCAACCCGTGGCGGGTCCAGACAACTCTTCAGACCCAATAAGGGATTCTCCCAGGGGAGCCCTGTTGCCATAGCAGGTCATAAGATAGACAGAGACTAAATCATATTCTTCCTTTGCATTTCAGCTTCATCAAATAGAAAATTTACCAATTTCTTGTATGTAACAGCAGAAGGAAATGAGGCGCTGCAGTAGGGATTGGTAACCTTGCCCGCAATTAGCCCCAATACTGTAGCAACAAAAAGCATGTGCTCCTTTGTCCTGCACTTTTCTTTTTATTGTCTCCTATGTCATTATGATTCATATCTTCTAGACAAAAGCCATATTTATTTTTAAAAAGACAGGCTAGTTTAAAGATTTATTAAAGATATTTTGTTTCACTTATTTGCAGAATAGCGCACATTCATCTTAATTTGCAAATAACAACAGTTCATGTTCCTGGAAGCTTGGATGGGTTAGCTTAGATTTTAGACGCAAGGTTATTAGAATGCATAGTAGCATATTTAAATCTTGCAGCAGTTTAAACTTGATTTTAAACGCTTTGATTGAATAAAATACAAGAGTTTTAAAGCCATGGACCATCTTTTGATGCAATACCCCAAGGTCTGTGGGTTACTCTGGGGTAGAGTAGGGACGGGCACCAAAAGCGTCACAATCTGTGTTGTGACCAAGCTTTGCTTGTCACAATTGGTTTTGTGGCTTTGACAGTTGGGCACAAATAGGGCTGCTTTGGGGTTTGCCCAGGTGCTGCTATATTTAGAAGCATCACCCTGGGCAAATCCCGCACCTGCTTGAATTTCCTGCAGGAAAATCAAAGGAAGAGCAGGCATGGACTGTGATTGGCTACTATTTAAAGTAGCCAATCACAGGAGGCGCAGCAATGCACTCACCAGAGTGAGAGTGTGTGTCACCACCTAAGTAAACAAGGTGATGGCACCTGCCCTATTTTGTTTCACAATTGGAGTGTATTGCTATTTTTCTAAATGAAATATGATGGCATGTGCCATCTAGGGTTGGGACGGGCACCAAAATCTACACAATTAGTTTTGTGACCAAGCTTTTCTTAGCACAATTGGTTTTGTGACTTTATCAGTTGGGCACAATTCATTTGTGCCCTTCATGTCACATCACAATTCATGCAGATTTGTTTTGTGTTTTTAGGGAGCAGTACACAATTTCAACTGCCACATTTTGTGCCTTGCTCTAAAGTCACAAAACAGATCTGTATGAATTATGATGTGACCAAGCACAATCTCATGTGGTTTTGTATTGTGTCTAATCATAAGTATGCAAGCTATTCCTTTCAATTGAAGTAGATATTTATAAATATTTTTATTGGTGTTTTAATATAATTATGTAAAGAAAACTGTGATGCAATCAAATATATCATTGTGAGGTAATGTCAGGTAAAGCTTTAATAAATCCAATTTAAAAAATAAAGTCCCTGTGGTAATCCATATGGGAGCAGTTTTGCAGGTGAGGGTTGATTTGGCTTCAAATAAAGACGCAATGCTGAGAATTGATAGTGTGCTGTAGTTTTAGACAGGTATAGGCCTAGTAGGGAGCATTGGCTACTAGGGAAGGTAAGGCCTGCCTAGTAGGTAACAAGGGACTACTAGAGGCAAGTGTTGAATCAGACCAGCAGGGACCATTGGCTGCTAGGGGCTGGTTAATTGTTCTCACCCAGCAGGGACCGTAGTCTGTTTGGGGTGAGGAAGGTGATGGCTCAGCAGGGACTGTTGGCTGCTTGGGGTGGGGAGTGGAGGACCCTGGTGGGTAACATGGGCTGCCAGGGAAGGGGTGGAGCTAAGATAGCTCTACTTGCCCTTGCACGCTTACAAGAGGTCTGTGAGCAAGCACTCTACCTAACAGACTGATAGGGTGTCCTTGTCTATGTCTCCATGGGAGCTTTGGGGAGGTCCCAAAGCAATCATTAGAGGGCATGGATATGCTCAGGGGTGTCACCAGGGTGTGACAGAAATTGCAGGATAGTAAGAAGCTGTCTCCAAGTGGTGAGGAATTACCACCCAAATCCACATGAAGTTAATGATTAAACACCAACACAACTTCAGATACCATTTTGTAAAACTTCCAAATGAGATACTAGGATTAAGTAAAATAATTAATCCCAACCAGAGTAGCCCCAGATAGATAGCCTGAGAAAGCATCAGAGTGTCTTCAGAATAAAATTCAGGAGATTGAGATAGAATGAGATTTTCAGCTTCAAAGACGGGTAGAACAACTCCAAGATTGGTAGGCATGGAATTAACATTGGGTGGTGTCAACAACAAAGTGCCAGCGGCAGGGCCCCATCTTCCAGTAATGATCCGGCTGAGAATCAGATTGTAGGGGATGTAGTGTAACAACTCAACTACTGGATGCATTCTTAAAATAAAATTAGACCAAGGGATATGTGATTTTATTGAGTAAATTTTGGGAAGACTCAACTCTTAAGAGTTGAAACAGTGAAAATTATTCAATTTATATCAAAAAATTGACTAAGCAATACCACCTGGAACCTGGGCTCCTATTACTTCCACAATGTCAAGTGATTATTTGGTCCAGGTTGAAAAGAACCCTTGAGTGACCAACTTCTGATGACCATGCTGATAAATAAGCTCATATCAGGTGACCCTTAAATTACGTCAATTTATCAACCTCAACTTACGGGGGGAATCAGATTCAACCGGCAAACTGGGGCAGCTGTAACCCATTTTTGATCAACTGTTTGATTCAAGTCTGTTAAATCAGTCAATTTTATCAAAGGTTTTATAGCTTTCCAAGCTTTTCTACTTGGTTGTATAATCCCTTGTATTATGGAACTTACCGTGACACAGGATGGTTGATCAGGGAAGCAGCTGTAGAGCCTGGTGTGATCAGGCCTCTAGGAAGTAAAGTTGATTACTTTGCAACTGAAAGCTCAGGATTAATCACCTGGGTAAGTAAAGACAAATGCACAGAAATAAGGATTTTCTGTGGTTTAATGAACCAGGTGGAGGACACTTGTAAGGGCCCCAGCTAAACACCAGTGACAGGGTAGACTCATGTCTGGGTCTACAGGTTCTGGTATTGGGGGCTGATCATAGGACCAAGGCAGTTCAGGATCTACAGTGAAGACTAGTAAGAGGGACTGTATGATCACAGAGAAGACTAGTTGAGGGACTGGGAGACCATTGTGAGGATTGGAACCAACATTGTTCATTGTGAGAATTAGAACCTAGGTGGTTTGTGTGTGTTGACTGGACTGTGTGTTGACTGAAAAGAACTGGTTGTTTGCTGACAGGAAGGACTGGTCTAAGCTGATGGATGACTGGAATGGACTGATTGCTGACTGGAAAGGGCTGGTTGATGGCTGAAAAGGGTTGTTTGCTAGACTGAAAAGGACTTTTGATGGACAAGAAAGGACCAGAAGATCTTGGTGAAGGACTACTGAAGGACCCAAAGGTGTTGGTGAAGGACTGGCTGAAGGAATAGAAGATGGGGTTAAATAACTAGCTGAAGGACCAGAAGATCAGAATGCAGGACTAGATGAGGAACTGGAAGATGGCTTAGAAGGACTAGCTGGAATGAATACAGGAGCTAGAATTCTGGTTTTGGTTTCTTAGGAGAGGAAATAATAAGAAATAAGTAGTTAAATAATGATTTTATGCTGCCAAAGACATGATAAAAATATTGTATTAATTATCATATAGTTAAAAGAGAAGAAAAGAAGAAATATTTTACAGTGTTTAAACTGTAAAATTCTTAAGATCTGATTGAGTTGGAATGAAGCCAGGGAAAGACCAGAAACAGGACAGAGAAACTTTGAGAACAAGTATTGAAATTTCACTGAGAACAACTAGGAGAGGCAAAAGGTGTTCAACAAGCAAGTTCAAAGTTGTGAAATGCTGAAGAAAATACGGGGAAGCTCAGAGAAACGTTGAAGAATTGAGGGTTCAAAAACCCCTTAAGTAAAACATAGGCAAAAGCGCTCAAGTTTTTCCAGAGAAACATGACGGGAATCACGGCAAAACCGTTCAAAACGCGGAGCAGTTGTTTATATGGAGCAAAACAGCGCCAGATTTGAACCATAGTCAAAATCAAGTCATTTGGGAAAACTGTTTGGAAAAACCATTGAATCCAAGTGTTTGATTGGCTGCAGGTCAAAGCCTGTTTGATCAGTGTTTTGAGGGCTTTAACTGAAGAGTTAAAGCCTAAAAAATGAGGAGCAGAAGCAAAAAATTCAGGGCTTTCATTGGCTGAAGTAAGTTTTAAATTTTGATATATTGTAGAGAGAAAAAACTGGATAGTTTAAGCATTAGAATAAAAAGAGTTATGGGAGAGATTTTGGACTGAAACAATGAGCTATAAAATGGGAAGCTATCTGAGGCTTTTCAAGGACTGACACAAGTGGATTACAAAGGCCACAAGGACTCCACAGAGAACTAAAGCATAAGAAAAAGGTGCTGAAGACCAAGATAAAGGTGCAGAAGCCCAAGATAAAGGAGCTGCAGCTGGTAATAAGGAACTGGAGCTGAAGCAAAGTGCAGGAGTCCAAGACTAAGTAGCAGGAGCCCAGGACCAAGTACAAGGAGTCCAAGAGATTATTGGAGGACCCCAAGTATTTGCAAATCCATATTGTTTCCAATACCCAGGTAATACATCAGAAGGTTTCTAAGGGGATCTTCCTTCTGAAAGTGAATAGAAGCCTATTTTGACCCCGGCCCAAATTTTCCAGTGATGCAGATACAAGCCCTATGAGTGAGCTACCTCATCTTTTTTACCCTAGTCAAGGGGAGGAAGATACCTATTTTCAGAGTCTTAGAAGATTTGCCACCAGTAAGACCTCCCAGGAGGAGTGGGAGAGATTAACTAGGCATTGTGAGATGACAGATAGGGGAAGGGAGTTCATAGGAAATGAGTTTACTAGGTTGTTGAAAGACTGGTACAGACCCACCAAGAGTTTGGTGCCAGCTGAAGTACAGGTGCATGGTGGGGATGCCCGCCTAGTGATTTTAAAAGTGCTGGAAGAGTTTGCAGCCATGACGCTAATTATAAACTTCTAGCAAGTTACCTCTCACTACTAGGAAATTACAACTCCTCCAAGATGGTCCCTGGCTACAACCCAGGACACACTTTGGGGACTGGTGACTAGGAACCTCACAGTGGTGGATCAAAGCATTTTTTAATGGCCTCAACCTTTTTGATCATGGGGTGTATCCCAGTCTGAGTTACTTCATGGCCTAAGAAACAAGTCCTTCCTTAAAGAAGGTACATTTGTATGATTTCAGCTTAAGCCAAGCTTCCCAATTTTGATGAAAACCTTTTTAAGATGAGTCAGTGGTCAATGAAAGTGGCACTAAACACAGTGATGTCATCTAGATAAACCAGCACACACAAAATCTTAAGGTCCTGTAAAATAAAGTCCATATCCCTCTGAAATGTAGTGGGGGTGTTGTAGAGTCCTTGGGCATTTGTGTAGGTTCAAACAATCCTTCAGAAGCAATCAGGGCAACCTTCTATCTACCTTCAGGCAAACAATCAACTTGTCAATAACTAGATACTAGATCTTTTGCTGAGAAGAAATGTAGCCTCCAAGACAACAGAGAGCATATATATGCACAGCAAGAAGTATGAATCATTTTTGGTCAAGGAATTCAGTTACAATAGTTTATTACTATGTGATAACTTTCATCCTTCTTTTTAGGATAAGTAAGGGAGAGACTCAAGGACTTTGAGAGGGGCAAGTAACCTGGCATCTAATAGTTGTTTGAGCTATTTAGATACTTGGGAATCTTCTACTCTTCTACATCTGTAGAGCTTAGCTCAAAAAGGGGGAGCATCAACAGTGTCAATCTGATGTATGAAACATTTAGATAACCTGTAATATGTGCTATAATTAGAAAAGATATAAGAAAACTGATTAATATGATAAATAACTTCCTTTTGTTGTACTGGGGAAAATTGTAAAATTACCCCCCCCTTTGACCTTGGATAGGTGTCAGGGACCCACTTGGCAGGGAACAAGTTCCCTAGTTGGTGGGCCAAGGCTCCTAAGTTATATCCTGCTATTACCGAGCCAATAGGAACTGCAACCATTGAAAGGTGTCCTAGGTATCCCAGGTAAGCAAATCTTCCAAACATAGAACTGAACCAACCAAGTAGGTAGTAACCCACCACATACGTCAAGAGGTAGAAGGAGGCGTAAGGTCTAACCAGAGCAGGTTTGGTAGGAGGTGGAGTAAACAAACAACCATATTGGAATTTACGTCCCCAGTGGCCAGAGGGGTATTTGAACCATCTGTGGGCTAGAGATTCCTTTTGATGGGCGTCATCTGGAGAAGAGTTGTACCAGTCAGTTGTAGGTGTTGGGTTTTCCAATGTTGATACCACTGGCAAGAAGGGAGCTAGAAACCAGAACAGGAATAGAATTTTTCTCATGGCTTCAAAAATATGTTATCAGAAGATGAATGAGTAGCAGGTGTAGGATAAAGTCTTTATTGTTAGAATAAGTGAAAATGGTAGAAATAACTTTCTTAAATACCAAAAGAGTGAGGCTGGGTTATTCAAGAGTATCTTATGATAGGAGGTGATTTGACAGTGATTTTCATGAGGATAATGTTTAAAAATAATATATGTTGCATATCTGACTTGATTTGGAACTGAATGGCTTGTACAGCCTTATAGTTGTAATATATGAGCCAGGAGTAAGAAATAAGAGAAGAAATAATTGAGCGGGTTAAGGGCTTAATACATTGGAAATGAGAGTACGGAGCCATGTCCTTGTGAAGAGTACTTAGATTTGGGAGTGGCAGAGTGAACCAAGGCAGTCAATCAGGCTTTGAGCGTATAGTGACATCCTTTAAATGATTCTTTAAGATTTCCAGGGCAAAATCAAAGTCAAAAATCAACTTTGAATGAAGGAAACCAATATAAATAGGTAATATAACATCATATAGATAGCATATACTAACATTTGACTTGTCCGTAGGGTTTTGGGTTTGATCCCCATCTGGGGTAGGGTCTAAGGTAAAAGAAGTGTCTAGACTCTGATTGCTGGTTCTGTTTTCCTTGGAATATTGTAAGGCATTACCCATATAATTGAAGTAGGCAGGGAAGAAATCCCTGACAATAGGACAATATTGCCCTATCACACTAAGAAAACTTCTCAAACCCCCAATATACCTCTGAATTTGCTAGAGGATTTAGCACAAATAATTGATGAGAGATTTTTCTTGATTTACCCTTCTTTGCCAGTATCTACCAATGTCTGGATTTTTGTTTTAACCTGGGAAGAACACCTGATTAATTTGGACTACTTTTTGATTTAGTTTTTTCCTCATTTGAAGCAATTACAATCCAATTAATCAGGACACACTTCTGCCAAGTCAACAAATTATAATCCAACTGGAATTAATGGGTCTCTGAAGTACTCAATAGGCACTAACCAATCAAGGGTTGGATCAGAAATTAATGGGTCTCTGAAGTACTCAATAGGCACTAACCAATCAGGGGTTGGATCAGAAATTAATGGGAAACTCTCCTAAAACTCCCTTGTAAAAATTACCTCCTGGCCAATCAGACTTGCCATCTGTTCAGGCAATCTTTCAAATAAAAATACTGTCTCCTAAAGAAAGACAGGAGACCTTTGGTCCCCTGCTTCCTCATTCTTTCACAAATAAAGTTTGGTAAAATTTTAAAAATAAATTTATTTTTAAGACTCAATTTTTGCCTTTCACTTTAGAATCATTAGTAAAAAATATCATCCTCTATTACCTCTACCTTTCCCCTGGTTGTCCGTTGCCTTTAAAGAGCCCTAGAAGTTATAGTTGGTGTCAATGTTAAGCTACTTACGCTGGGCTTTTAAAATCATGGTTTGAAACCAAATATTATTTGAAAATCTTAACTTTTTGCTTGAATTCAAACTCAAAGTTCACCATCTTAATGTTAATATCCTTCCCTGATGTGCTACCAGGTTTTTAAGGTTCCTGAGGCATCTCATTCTACTGAAAGTATCCAAAGCCGCTCCTGGGTATCATATTTCCCTGATTCAAGTACCTCCAGTCCTCTCCAGGGCCCTTAAATTTTCTGGGACATCCAAAATGCTATTTCCTGTACTCAAGTTTGTGGCTCTTACCCTGGCCCCTGTTTTACTTATGATTTGGTAGACTTTGCCGGATCTCTTGCACAGTTATCCTTCTCTGCCCATTGTGTGGGGGACAACGCCACCTGCCTCTTGCATCTTCTGGAGGATCTTCTTGACAGGTCCCAGGATCTCTTTTCTACTAGTGGAAAATTGGTGAAGAGCCTCACCTGTGATGGCCTTGACCTATTCCTACCTGACTTGGACCTCAAAGCTCCTTGTGGAGATTCAGGATTAACAATTCTCCTCCTCTGGAAACCCAGGCCCAAGAGCAGGAATCAAACCCAGAACCTGGATTCCCCCAGGGCACCGGGCCTATGGACTGCAGGACCGCCTGCCTGCATTTTTCTGGGGTTGAGCCCCTGCAAGCTGACACTGAAGATGATGGCCCACCCAGTGAAACAGATCAAGCCAAGGAAATTAGTGCACTAAGTGGAGTGCCAATCACAACAGCTAATGGAGGCAACCAGGCAACAACTATTAACTTCATGAGTTTGAAGTCTTCACCAGCAACTAATCAAGAGCCAACCCAAGGAAGAGGCACCAGCCCGCAACCTGGCCCCATGACCACTACGCTAGAGCAAGATAATCAAGTAGCTAAATTGGGAGTCACAACCAATGAAAGAACTCCCGGGCCAAGTGCCATTTTGCTGCCTTTAGACCCAAGTCCCCAATTCCCCTGGCCCTGCCTTTCCCAATGCCCTAATGAACCCCACAAAAAATTTTAAGTTTGGAGGGGGGTGCTATATAGACCAAAGGACCCTGAGCTCCAAACTTATTGCCATTTTTGAATAAAGGTTATGTTACTTTGGCTCATACAGCTATTACCATATTTTATATTTGCTGTCTATAAGTTAAGTTCAAGTTCCCCCAGCCCTCCTGCCCCTCCACCCGTAGTTTTCTGTCCACCTGGTGCTCCCTTTGGGCCCGTTCATTTTACTGATTACCCATTAAAGCCCAAATATAAGGATTACACACCAGAGAAAATCATTGAACTTGACCCATTAGCCCGCATCCAATCCACCGTCAGATACAACCGCCAAGGCCCGTGGATATTCTCTACCCCCAAGTTATTTAGGGGAAAATTCAACTACCTCCCGGCCTACAAAGTTTATATGGAACCACCTGTAACACCAAAACCAATGCCAGCCTCTTCCCCTGATCTGCTAACTGACCATACCAGCAAGCTTTTTGGTATAGTGTACATCACCCTTACTGGGGTGGTGGACATCATTGTACCGGCCGCTGGCCCGTGGTCTTGGTTAGGAAAGTCTGCTTCTTACCTCTTAAAGTTAGCCCCTCTCTTGTGGTGGGCCCTGCCTGCAAAAAACCTGGTCTAAGTTACTTCCAAAACTGGCAGGCCGGCTGCCCAAGAGTGGGTCCCTGTCAGGAGACAACACTTTTGAGCATGCCATTCCCGTGAAGAAACCTGAGTTCTCTCTACTGGCTGCGCCTGTTTTTTAGGAGCATGCTCCCAAGTGTGCCCCCTGGCTGCTTGAAGGAATGGTGCTGATGGGTTTGAACTTATATTTTCTTCAAATCTCTCACATGTCCTCTCTCTGGACACCTGTTTGAGAGGCTATACCAGTTCTGCACTGGATGGTGTCCTGGTGGGTATTTTCCCCAGGATGGGAGCTAAAGTTAGTTAGTTTAGCCCCTCTCTCTCAAAAAAATAAGGAAAATCTCCAGTACTAAACAAGGATAACACTTGTGGATTTTAATATGGAAGATTGGAATATGAAAGGTGCCAAAAGAGTGTAATAAAATGATATCAGGGGTATTTAAGAGCTGTCCATAACCAATCGCTTGGTCTCTAGTGACATTGATAAGAACAGGAATTAGGTTGAATAAAAGCAGTTGAACAGGGTCCTTATGTAAGGAATTGTATAATTGCTGGGCATAGATGAAGTTCATTACGTTCCAAAGAAAGAGGGTATAGTTCAAGAAAGGTATGCTCAGGAAGCTTATGTGAGATTTGAGAATCATTTATGACCTGGGATTTAGCAGGGATATTTACATACAAGGTATCCAAGAGAGAAACCCCTTTAGCAACAGGTCATGTTGGAGGGGGACATTTCATATTAGAGAAATGGGTGACATACTTTAATGTGCAGATTCATGTGAGATACTCTAGAACATATGTCTTGAGGCATTTACTGGGCATCTTGAAAAATCCTTGAATATGAGAGGGACTTTATACCCAAGAATAGAAAGGTAACCATTCTTCAGGCTAATAATTTAATTGTACTCCTGGAGGAATTGAGTGCCAACTATTAAGTCATAAATCTCATTTTCTAAGGTTACAGCTTAAGCAGCAAGGAATATCTTGCCAAAGTGAATGGGGAGGGCTGAGTAAGTGCCATTGACTTGAATCATAGGCAGGCCATCTGTATCATAAGACTGATGATAGTTGAGGTCCAGGGCTAGTTTGATTTTCTTTAATAACTTGGAGGACACAATATTAATAGGTGATCCCATGTTAAGAACAGATTTTTTTTACCTTCTGGATATACACTTCTACCCAAGTGGTAGTCTTTTAAAAAGGAGTAATGACAGCCAAAGCATCTTGCGCCTCAGCCAGCTCCTTTTCCCGTTTTTCAACATATATTTAAGGCTAGGGAACTCCTTGTAAACTGTTTAGAGGGGAAGCACTAAGGAGACATTATGAAAGACAACATCAACCACCTCAGTATCTTTTTCAGAGGTTTCTACCAAGATAGGGGCCCTCTTGGGCTGTACAATGTAGGATAAGACAAAATTTGCTTAGCTTCAGCAAAGGTCTTGATAGTGGTGGTAGTCTTCCCAGAACATAGTTTATAAAAGACAGGAATGGTTTCAGGTACGGCTAGGACAGAATTTCTTTAGGCATCAGGATCTTCAGCATTAGATTCATCCATGTTTGGGCAGAAAGATATTCTTCAATTATTTTTACATCAACTGATTTTCAGTCAACTTTGATCCAGCTATAATTTTCATCATATATAAAAATTTACTTTGCAACAATGAAAAATCAAAAATACAAAATACAAAATAAAGAAATTATTTCCTATAAAAGTCATTTTTGATACTTTTAATGTTCTTATTTTATTTTGTAGCTATGAAATTAAATTAAATTGTCTTTTAAAAAGGTAAACATCTAAAATTAAGCCTCTTAAATACAAAAAAATTAAAAAAAATTATATTTGTGAAGTATAGTTTTTATTAGTAAATAGATTGTATTTAAAAAAATTGAATTATAGCAAATTTAACAGTTTTATATATTAGAATATTATAGGTGGATCAAATTTGACTGAAGATAAGTTGGCAGAAAAAAGATTGATGTAATATCTTCAGCAACAGCGCCCATGTTGACACTAAAAATGTCGACAGTGGCCATGTCAACACTTTTAATGTCGACACTATAGTAAAGTGACGACCTGGTTTTACTTAATGTTGTTTCCTGGATGTTGACACTTTTTTAATTAACAGAACACTTTACTCTGAACATTTTTAATATAAAAAATTATTTTAAATACTTTAATATACTAAAATGACCTCAGAAAGTTCAAAAATGCAATAAAAAATACCATAAGTAATAAGAATAAGGAGATATAAGCAACTAGTTTTCAGTTTACTATGTAATTTACACTCTTTATTATAAAATTATTTTTTATTCCCATAAAAATTAAAATTCCAATGAACCAAAAATAAAGATATTTTATATATCATAATAACCACAAAATATAAGAAAATTCTAATTTTAATTTATTATACTTTATATAAGCATAACTGAAATTATCTCATAGCTTAAAGATAAATTAACAAAATATAATATATTTCTTACAAAACCACATTAAAACTAAACATAAAGCTTACCATTTATACCTAAAAAGATTAGTGCTATCCAAAAAAATTAAAAAATTAAAAGTTTAAAAGTAAAAAATATATAGGCAAAGCAAAGCAAAGTTTATTTGGCTAATTAAAGCCACCAGCAAGAGCAGTTGCAACATCTTCTAGGTACTTCTTGATCTCCGCCACCTTGTACTTTTTCTTCACTACCTTCTGCAAGTCCTCTTGGTACTCTTGCGCCTTGGACTTCCTCTTCTTGGGGGCCACCTGGTTGGCCAGGTTGCGGAACTTGGAGACAGTCCGGGCCTGCTCCTCCTGCAGCTTGGAGAAGAACTTGTTGAACTTATGGGTTAGTCCCAAACTTTGTCTTCAAGTGCTTGTGCCAAACCTCAAGGCTAGAGGTGGTCTTCATCTCCCCCTTGAGGCAGGCGCCTTGACAGTTCCGAGGGGCAGTGGCCCTGCTCTTACCTCTCCGGGCAGTTGCCTTCTTGCCCACCCATTGCCACTCAAAGTACTCCAGGTAGCCTTCAAAGATGGCAGAGTGCTTCTTGATATAAGCATCCTCCTGGAGGGCCTCAAAGCCAAGCTCAGTATGCTCTGGGTGCACAAAAGCCAAGGCAGCAAACTGGGTCAGGGCAAAGTGGCACTTACCCTTACCATTGTTAAGATACTTGTCAAAAAGGTCCTTCTCACTCTTTAGATTCTTGACAAGGGCCTGCCAAAAATGGAAGAAGCAGCCCTGGACTTCTCCATCAAAGGTGGCCTGGAAGGCTCTGAAATGAGCCTGCTTGAAGTCCATTATTATAAACTTTGGCCCAAGTGAGCGCGCATGAGCTAGCTACTCAGCGGCTAAGGTTGCCTCATCCTTCTCAGCGCAGGAGGGATTTGCCCTTGTGGTGTGGGTGGGAGGGGGGAGCTGGTTGGTGGGAAGGGAGCTCAAAGCATCCTGGACAATCTTGAAAGCTCTGGCATAGACCTCCGTCTTGGCACCAGGAAGGAGAAAGAACACAAGGGGGATGGACTGGTCATTGAACTGCCCATGCAAGACCCAAAGCTGCTTGAAAAGGGTGGGGCAGGTTGCAAATGTGCCGTCGCACAGCCAGGTGGTAGCAGTGTTCAGCTGCTCCAGGTTTTGGGTTGTGGCGTAGGCTACAATTCTATCCTCCACTTCCTGCCCATTGTCATGGAGCAGGAACATCTCACCATCCTCTGTCTTCTTGAGGGCATCTGTGAGGACCAGGTCTTCAATTTTAGTGGTGCTCTTGGCCAGGGGGTTTGAGGCTTGACGCCTATCACTCACAAACTTGACCAACTGATTGTGGGTTGGCACCCTCTTCAAATTGGTAGGGGTCAGGTACTTGCAAGCAAGCACAGCCAGCTGGGTGGCAGAAAGGTCTTTGGAAGTGGGTATAATCTGCACCAGATACCACTTCAGGAGGCGGGAGATGGTAGTGTTGGGCATGATGCAGGTATGCTTGCCCTTTATGGTTTGGACCAGGTCCCAGCGCTCAGTGTTGAGCTGCACTGGACAGGAGCGGTCCTCACAGATGTAATGGCGGCTCTTAAAGCCCTGGTTGGCATTGTTGCATGAGAAGATGTATCCATTGGCCACCATTGCTGGCCCACCTTTAACACTCATGATGGGGAAAAACTTGGGTAGGGTAGAAGGAACCTTGAACTTGCCATCAATGTTGCAGATGTTGTGGGCCACAAGAGGGTCTCAAGGGCCAGCAGGAGCATGGCGGAAGCCAGGGAAGTAATCAGGGCAGGGCTTCAAATCATCCCCAGATGAGCTTGAAGGGGGAGAGTTTGGCGGGGGTGGGGAAGCAGAAGGGGGCTTGTCGTGGTGCTCCTCATGTGCAGGAGACTTATCCTTGGGTGGGGACTTTTGGGCTGAGCGCTTCTTCTTGGTTGGCTCCTTGTCAGAAGCCGAGTTATAAAAACTGTGCTCTGTAAGAGAGCCATCAGTTTCCTCTCCCCCAGTGGAATGAGCAGGGCTCTTCTCAGGAGAGGGCTCAGGGGAGGGCTTGGGGGTGGCCTTCTTTGACAAGACAGGCTTCTTCTTGGTGGCTTTAGTGGGCTTGGAGGGACACTTGGTACCCTTTGGCTTCTTAGAGGTGTTCTTGTCCTAAAATAATAAGTAAAATGGTTTAAAATAAAGCAAAGTATGTAAAAAACAAACAAAACAACTTAAAAAGCATAATATATAAAAGTAAATCTTAGATGGTTTTTACTGGCATTTAAATGTTAAAAATTATTTGTATAGTTTTTATTTTATTAAAGTTATAAATAACAAGATAAAAGTTGATAGAAATATGCAAAAGTATTATATTTAGATATAGATTTTATTTTAAAAATTAAAAAATATGAAAGAGAAAAGTTAAAAAATACAACATATCAAAAAATGAGATGTTTTTATTATATAAAACATAAAGGTTTATATGTGAGAAGTGAAAAGCGTTGACATTATGATTGACAATTAGTAAAAAAAGCTGAATTTTCACTGACAATTAGGAAAATTGTAGATATTTTCAGAGACAACATTGGCACTGTTGACATTATTTTGAAAAGTTACTATGAAAAAACATAGTACGCTTAATTAAATTTACGCGGGCTAGCAAAAAATTAACCGTTTCCTGTGTATTTTTGTTCACATATAAAAATTAAAAAAACCTATAAAAATAAGTTAAAAAAGTTTCAAGGTTCTTTATTATTTTATTAAAAATTATATTTGGGTAGTGAGAATATGATATTTTACCATTGCGCTTATATGAAGTTGTTAAGAAGTTGTATTCAAGTATTGAAAAGGGTAAAGTGTTGACAACATCATTTACAACATTCTTTATATGAGGTGGCATATTAATCTAGGCTTAATTGCACCACTCTAATTTGCTTAACTTCACCCCGGGGGGTGATCACAAGCAAGTAAACAACATTTACGAGTGTTGACATTATTTTTAATAATAAATTCTATAGTAACTTACATAGTAAGTCACGCTTAAATTATTGGATCACCGTTAGCATCCAATCCACTTAATATATTAAAGCCGTAATAAGTGCCGCATAAATATATATAACATGAACATTCCAAAAATCAAATATATGTGCACTGTGTTTTTCAATATAATAATTCAATAAAAAAATATTTTTAAATGTGCACTTTTTTACTGTAGATGCTTCAGTTTTGTTATTAAAAATAAGTTTGGCTTAAAAAGTGTCAACATTGACACTTTTATGTCGTGAAATCAAATAAAAAATGAAATAATTTTTATTAGTAAACGTAAAGGAAAAATCAGGTTAAATCAAGTTTTTTATTAAGCTTAATATTAAATTGTGTCAAGATGGCCACAATTTTGTCGTGTTTTCTGGGTTTGCACCCCTGAACGCTTTAAAAAAAGAATTAAGCTAGCGCGACTAGCAAAAAACATAGGAGATTTAGAGTTTTGAGTCAACAGTGGCCATGTTGACACTTTGTCAACATGGCCACTGTCAACATTTTTAGTGTCAACATGGGCGCTGTTGCCATATCTTCCTGCCCCTCCATATCAGAATCATCTGAAATGTCATGGAAGAGGAGAAGGAGGGGATCAAGAATTTGATGCATAATCAGTTGATGTGGAAGGAAGTAAAGGGGGAGACTGAAAAGAGTTGTCAACCAGGAGCCTCTCCGCCTCTAGGTTGGCCTCTATTTTTCTGTATGGTCTCTAGGATCAGCTCCTTCAACACGGGGATTTGTACAGACTCAAGAGTGGTGGCCTACTTGATTACAGTTCTGAAAGCCCTTTTGTTTAGGATGGTTCTGGGTATTCATAGCTAATATGGAGGGGTGTGGGAGTCTGTGACAGATGCAGCAGCTTGACTCTTGAAAACCACAGAGCTAGAATGGGTGAAGTGCATGTCTCAAAGGATAGTCATGATACTCTTCATAGACATGAGCATAGCCTTATGTGATTTGAAGTTCATACATAGGAGCTGGTTAAACTTGAGGGCGTGTACACAAGCAGTATAGGCTTCATGGGTAGTCAACTGTTTACTTGTTATTAACTGCTGTCCTTGCACATAAAACCTATCAGCAAATTCAGCTAGAGTTTCTTTGGGATTAAACGTAATGTGAATTAATCTGTCTTTCTTCACCTCTAAGCTGAGGTCTCCTCCAAACTCCTCAATCAGCAGTTGCTTCATTCCTTCCCATGTGGTAATGGAAGGAAGTTCTGGAACCACCACTTATTGGCAGGTAAGGTGGAGAAAGGTCAAGATATACTCTTTCTTGATCTCATTGGAAGCGCTACACATAGCAGTTTCATATATGGTAAAGAAGGCAGCAATTGTAAAGGTCTTTGGATCAAACACTTGTTTAAAGAGAGGCTTGAAGTGAGCCTCAGGAGTTGGCCCACCATTATTGCTGCTAACCATATTGATGCAAGGAGATAAATTAGCCTCTGATTCAGTGGGAGGCTGTCTGGCCCACAACTTTCAAACAATTTCTTCTAAATTCACTAGAGTTTTGGTGTTAAAATTTCCAGTTTCAACAGCCCAACCTGTCTGCTGCTTGATAGTATCCAATTAACGTCTTTGGTTAGTTACCACATTTGATAACTCAGCTAGTTGGGAGGTTAAAGAGAGGCCAACTGACAAACAAGGGGAGAATAGCTCATTAGCAGATTCAATCAACTTGGGTATCTCCTGGAAGTCCTTGTCTAAGACATCATAATACCTTTTCAAGTGATCAATACCATTAGCCAGAGCAATCAGCTCTCCAGAGCAATGAATATGCGACTGTCCAGCCATTCCTGGGCAACAGCCATTTCCCTCAGAAAGTCCCAACAGACTGGTAAACTCAGTGATGGTTGCTTTTATTGCCAGGATTTCTTATTGAAGTGTGGCTACCTGAGTAGTAAGTATATCTACCTGGGGGTCAGGTTGGGGTGTAACTTCTGGAGGAGCTTGTCTTTGTGAAGTGGCACATAATTAATGAATAGTGTCCCATAATTCTTGCTCTTGTCCCACCAGATCTTCAGAAGGTCAATCACCAGCAGAGGGTTAGCTTAGATTGTCCAAGCAAGATTGCAATCCTTGGATAATAGTAATTTCAGCAGATTTTTCCTGTACTAGTTTATCCAGTATGTCTTGCATACTTTTTGAGGCAACATCATTTAAGTGCTGTAATTGCTCAGCAATATGGAGACAGAATTTATTGAGTTGTTCATCTAATGTCTTGAATTCAGTGTGGTGTATGTTGATAAAAGAGTCAACCTGAGCCTTCTAAAGTTTTTATAGCTGTTGGAACTCCTGGAGGCGTTTGTGGGTGTATTCAGAGACAGAAGTATAGGTGCTCAATAGACTTAGTTAATCAAGCCTGAGAGGTAGTCAAATCTGTCTGATTGTTGGATATTAGGGAGAACATATGGTATACCCACTGTTGTAGACAGATAAATGTTCCCAAAGGTTGAAGACAGCAGCACAAAGGGAGGAGATCTTGTGGACGTGGAGCCCTAGTACCATCTGATAATGGACCAAGGCGGGTTGGAAAAAGGACAATATCAAGCAAGTAGCAGAATTGCTGTTGAAAGGAGGTAATGCAAATGCAAGGGGCAACTATTATATTGTAATATTATACAGCTTTGAACTGGACTTGTAGATTAGGGATGGCTTCTTCACGGGCTAAGCCAAGGGCCACTGAAGTGATTTGATCTAAATCAGGGGTGCCTAGCAGATAAGCAACGAGGCAGGGCTATTAGCCAAGTTCAAGACAGTTGGAGTGATAGGCAGATTGTTAATGTCTTCTTTGATTGAAGGGCTGGAAACTTCAGGCAAAGATGGGTCTTGAAAGGCGGAGATAAGGGACTAGAGAAGATTGTTTTGAAGGGAGTAACCAAGGGGCTTACAGACCCTGTAGTGAGCACCATTTTTGTTGTGTTCTTGGGTGCAGCCAAGGAACACAACACAAAATCCTAAAAGTAGAATTGGGTAAGTACTAAGCCAGAGTTCAGTCTTCAGGGATGAATAAGGGATTTACTTTAAGGCCCTAGGAATGATAATTATCAAAAATCTCCTCTAGACACAACTAGGGAGATGGCAAAAAGTAAAATAAAAATCACAAAGAGAAAATGTGACTAGAACCTGATTTTTTGGGGAAATAAAAATGGTTCTTACATGGTAAATGTTTACCACAAACCAGTAGAAGGACAGGTAGATCACTGCCCACTCTTGTTATTGGGTCAAGTATCACACATGTCACCAGAAAAAAGGTAAATTGGACCCTTGCCTAATTTGGGGAACACATTTCAAGGTGAAAAATGGAAATATAGGATTTTGCACTTGAAATATGACTCCGTCAAAAGTAAAATTGAAAGAGCATGTATATTGTAATTCACAACACTTGGGAACTGGTATTGGTTGATGATAGTTAAGCTCAGGCTTTGATACAGATGCAGCAGCTGCTGAAAAGGTTTGAAGTGATACACCTACCCCGGGAGAGAAGAAAAAGGGTTATTCCAAGAGGCAGTCAGGCAGGTCTGCAAAGGCAGATAATCACATCAGATGTCATAGTTTAGGATAAATAGACTACAGTTTCACACTTAGTAGGTCATATTCTATGGATAGGTTTGGAGACAGCAGTAGCTATAGTGGCTAATAGTTGGGAAAGAGAGCCTAAGTTTAGTTGATGGTGTGCTAGGGTAGGTTGGATAAAGCAGTTGATCAGCACACAATTGTATTCATGGGCTCCATTTTTTGGTGGGAATTATAAACTCCAAAATGAAGGAGTAAAGGGCTTTATCCACAAGTTGGGGATGAAGGACCAGGATTGAGTGTGTAGCAATTGTGCCAGTATGGATGAGAGATTGTGTACCTTCATGCACTTGATCATAGCTGATCAAGAGCAATAGAGGGAAGACTGCAGTAGGCTATGGAGCAAACATCATGACCATTGTAGTATCTAGAGGGTCAGAGTTGTTCTCTTCAAGTGAAGGACTGGAGACTTTGGTGGGGTTAGAATATTTGGTAATCATGGGAGAAGGTTCAGAGAATGTACATGGTAATAGAATAACCAAGGGGCTGGTAGCCCCTGTAGTCTGCACAAGTTTTTTGTATTTGACTCTTGATAATGACATCCAAGAGGACAAGGAAGAAATCTTTATCACAAAATATTTGAGGCTTGTGCTAGCCAAAGGTTAGCCTTCAGGGATGAACTGGCTAGTTGCTTTCAGGCCCTGGGAGCTATGATTGTTTGGAAAACCTTCCTACCTAAGAGCAAGATGAGCTGGAGTTAAAATATAAACAAAAGTGAAAGTTGATGTAGTTTTTATTTTATATAAAAGTGAATGTTATATAGAACATTATACTGTAGATTGTTCACTAGTAGGACAGGAGAGAAGCCTATCTGACAGAGTATCAGGACCAGAATAGGCCTGGTGATGATATCCTGAATGTATTAGAATCAGTTTAGATGATCTAGGAAATGTGACGGCTAATAAACTTATATGCAAAACCAGTCAAGTAATTGCACAAACTTATACAGTTGAAAAAAATGATAATGTCTGAATGTTGTGATTCATGACTATGTCATGCAAAGAAAAGCAAAGCAAATACAAAAGCCCCCATAGTAACCCAGGGGCTTTGGGGTACTGCATTAAAAGATGGTACATGGCTAGGCTGGCTTCAGCCAAGCCGCAGGCAGCCATAGCTAGTTTCTGGCTCTGGGGCAATCTTTAAAAATAACTATTTTAAATTATTTAAATATTGTTTGGTTCTGATTTGGCTGTACCGGCCCAGAGCCGAAACTAGCCGGACTAGGGATGCTTTTTGCTCAGCTCCGGCTCTAAGCCGCTACAGCTAAAACGAAATTACCTTATATTTATACAAATTTAAATAAATCCTTGAAACAAGTGGCCTAGAGCCAGAAGCTGGGCGCGACTGCCGAGGAGCTTTGCCAAAGCAGCCCTGACCAGGACTGAGCCAAAGCATGCTGACCTACGGCTTTAAGCCTTTCGTATTTAATCAAATGAAAACGTTTGGAAATTAGACCCCACTACAGATGGAATTAAAATTATATAATTTATCTGAAACCCTATTTATCCGAAGGAGGCTTGGCGTATAAAATCTAAGCCAATCTATTCTAAACCACTTGGAACTTGGACTGCCGCTATTCGAGAATTAAGATGAATGTGCGCTATTCTGCAAATAACTGAAACGAAATATCTTTAAAAAAGCCATAACCTAATCCATCATTTTAAAAAATGTGGCTTTCTTCTAGAAGCTATAGATCATAATGGCATAGGAAAGAATAAAAAGAAAGGTGCAGGGCAAAGGAGTGCATGCTTTTTGTTGCTGCAGTATTGGGGCTAGTTGTGGGCGAGGCTGCCAATTCTTACTGCAGCGCCTCATTTCCTACTGCTGATACATACTATGGATTGGTAAGTTTTCTACTTGATGAAGCTGACGCGCACAGGAAACATATGATTTAGTCTCTGTTCATCTATTGACCCGCCACGGCGACAGGGCTCCCCTTGGAGAATCCCCTACAGGGAATCACAAGTCTTCTGGACCCGCCAAGGGTTGGGTATGCAGCCCAGGAGATATTTCCGATTCCAGTGTTACAATCCAAGGAATGTCTTCTAGTGAAGATATCAAATTTGAAGAAGATGGTGTCTGTAGTGAAGAACATCTCACCAATAAAGGCATTCAGCAGCTGGCACAGCTAGGAGAAGAGCTTCGACAGATTTATAAGGCACAACTCACAGACGGGGTCTTCGTTAATGCGACTTGGACACAGCGGACGTACTGGTCAGCAGTTGCTCTGATGAGTGGTCTTTTGAATTCCAAAAATCCAAAGTTTGTTATTCATTCAAAGCCTATTGAAAAAGATGGGTTGATACATTTATATAACAAGTGTAAGTTAGAGAAGCAGCTAACTAGAGGACTCGTCAAAACAAATGAGTTTCAATTGGCAAACGCTTCTCTGGTCAAAGTAGCGAAAGACCATGGTTTAGGAGTCAGCAGCCACTCTCTCGCAGCTTACAAGGCAGTGGATAATCTCAGATGTCTTGACTGCCATCAAATGTCACTTCCTCCCTCCAAGTCTGATAAAAGCGCAATCTACGAAGCAATGGATGAATTCACCAAGGCTGTATACTTCCCTGCTTCAAGAAACGCCCAATTCCATCGCATGCACATTGGCACTTATCTTAAAGATCTCAACCAACAACTACAACACACCAGAAAGGAAGCAAAGCCTAGATTCTTCTATACATCAGCTCACGACGCTTCAGTAAGCGCCCTCCTCAGTAGCCTTGATATTGGCATAACTGGAACACCTCCATATGCTTCCAACTTCATCATTGAGCTTTGGGTTAAAAAAAGAGCGAGATCTGATGATCATAAAGTAGTGCGGTTCATTTATAATGGTGAATATGTCAAACCATCTTGGTGTAAAGGAAAATACTGCTCCTATAAAGAACTGCGTTTTCACCTCAACATCCTTGGGATACATCTTGCTGGCACTTCAAAAGGCTTAAAAGAATTTGACTTTTGGTCTGAGTGCAATGCCCAGCAAGAACAATTGGTAACAGCGCAAATGTCGACACTTTGTCGACATGGTCACTGTCAACTCAAAACTTGAAATATATTATGTTTTTTGCTAGTTGTGCTAGCTTAATTCTCATTTTTTAAAGTGTTCAGGGGTGCAAACCCAGAAAACACAAAGAAATTGTGGTCATTTTGACACAATTTAATATTAACCTTAATAAAAAACTTGATCTAACCAGATTTTTCCTTTACATTTACTAATAAAAATTAGTTTATTTTTTATTTGTTTTCACAACGTAAAAGTGTCAATGTCAACACTTTTTAAGAAAAACTTATTTTTAATAACAAAACTGAAACATCTACAATAAAAATATTAATTGTAAACTTAAAAAATATTTTTTATAAGTTGATATATAGAATTAGGTATAGTACATATGGCTGATTGTTGAAATGTTCATCTTATAAATTTATCTGTGGCACTTATTCTGTCTTTAATATCATTAAATGGATTGGTGGCTAACGGCAATCCCATGATTTAAGTGTGTGTTACTATGTAATTTACTATAGAATTTATTATTAATATAGTGTTGACAATCAAAAATGTTGTCTATTTGCTCGTGATCATCCACTGGGTGGATTTAAGCAAATTAGAGTGGCACAATTAAGCCTAAATTACTATGTCACCTCCTATTGAAGATGTTGTAAGTGGCGAATTTGACACTTTACCTTTTGGGTATCTTAAGACAACATAGTAATTTTTCAAAATAATGTTGACAGTGCCAATGTTGTCTCTGAAAATATCTACAATTTTCCTAATTGTCAGTGAAAATTCAGCTTTTTTTACTAGTTGTCACTCATAATGTTAACACTTTTAATTTCTCACATATGAAACTTTATGTTTTATATAATAAAAACATTTAAAATTTTAACATGTTGTATTTTTTACTTTTCTCTTTCATATTTTAGAATATAAAATAAAATCTATTTATAAAGCTAATACTCTCACATAAATCTCTTAACTAATAACTTGTTATTTAAAACTATAATAAATTAAAAACTATACAAGTATTTTTTAATTTTTAAATGCCAATAAAAACCATCTAAGATTTAATTTTTATATATTATGCTTTTTAAGTTGTTTTGTTTGTTTTTTTACATACATTGCTTTATTTTAAACCATTTTACGTATTATTTTAGGACAAAAGCACCTATAAGCAGCCCAAAGGAACCAAGCGTCCTTCAAAGACAACCAAACCCACCAAAAAGAAGCCTGTCTCATCAAAGAAGGCCACTTTAAAACCATCCCCAAAGCCCTCACCAAAGCCCTCCCCTGAGCTCTCTCCTGAGAAGAGCCCTGCTCACTCCACTGGGGGAGAGGAATCTGATGGTTCCCTTACGGACCACAGTTTTTACAACTCAGCTTCAGATGAGGAACCCAAAAAGAAGCAGCACCAGGCCAAAAAGACCCCAAGGATAAGTCTCCCACACACAAGGAGCACCATGACAAGCCCTCTTCTGCTTCCCCCACCACCAAACTCCCCCCTTCAGGCTCATCTGGGGATTATACAAAGCCCCACCCTGATTACTTCCCTGGCTTCTGCCATGCTCCTGCTGGCCCCTGGGACCCTCTGTTGGCCCACAACATCTGCAATGTTGATGGCAAATTTAATGTTACCTCTTCCTTGCCTAAGTTTTTTCCCATCATGAGTGTCAAAGGTGGGCCAGCCATGGTGGCCAACAGTTACATCTTCTCATGCAATAATGCCAACTGGGGCTTCAAGAGCTGGCATTATACCTGTGAGGACTGCTCCTGCCCAGTGCGGCTCAATAATGAGCTCTGGGACTTGGTACAGACCATCAAGGGTGAACACACTTGTGTGATGCCAAATAACACCATAGCCCACCTCCTCAAGTGGTATCTTGTCCAGGTGATGACCACCTCCAAAGATCTTTCCGCCACCCAGCTGGCTGTGCTTGCTTACAAGTACCTATCCCCAACCAACTTGAAGAGGATACCAACCCATACCCAGTTGGTCAAGTTTGTGAGTGATAGGCGTCAAGCCTCTAATCCCCTGGCCAAGAGCGCCACTACAATTGAAGACCTGGTCCTCACAGATGCCCTCAAAAAACTGAGGATGGTGATATGTTCCTGCTCCATGACAATGGGCAGGAAGTAGAGGATAGGATCATAGCCTACACCACAACCCAAAACCTGGAACAGCTCAATACTGCTACCACCTGGCTGTGCAACGGCACATTTGCAACCTTACCCACCCTTTTCAAGAAGCTTTGGGTCTTGCATGGGCAGTTCAATGACCAGTCCATCCCCCTTGTGTTCTTTCTCCTGCCTGGTGCTAAGACAGAAGTCTACACCAAAGCCTTCAAAATTGTCCAGGATGCTTTGAGCTCCCTTCTTGCCAACAAGCTCCCCTCTTCCACCCACACCACCAGAGAAAACCCTTCCTCCACTGAGAAGGATGAGTCTGCCCAGGCCTCTGAGCAGCTAGCTTATGTGTGCTCACTTGGGCCAAAGGTGATCATTATGGACTTTGAGCTTGCTCAGTTCTGAGCCTTTGAAGCCACCTTTAATGGGGAAGTTCAGGGATGCTTCTTCCATTTCATGCAGGCCTTCATCAAGCATCTCAAGAGCAAGAAGGGCCTCTTTGAGAAGTATCTAAACAATGATAAAGGGAATTGCCGCTTTACCTTGACTCAGTTTGCTGCCTTGGCTTTTGTGCAGCCAGAGTATACTGGGCTTGGCTTTGAGGCCCTCCTGGAGGATGCTTATGTCAAAAAGCACTCCACCATTTTCAAGAGCTACCTTGATTACTTTGAGAAGCAGTGTGTTGGCAAAAAGGTGACTTCCCAGAGAGATAAAAGTGGGGCCTCTGCGCCATGAAACTGCCAGAGAGCCTGCCTCAAGGGGAAGATGAAGATGACATCTAGCCTGGAGGTGTGACATAAACACACAAAGGAAAAGTTTGGGGCAAACCCCAAGTTCATCAAGTTCTTCCTAAAGCTGCAGGAGGAGAAGGCCCATAATGTCTCTAAGTTTTGTGACCTGGCCAACTGGATGGCCCCCAAGAAGAGGAATAGTAAGGAGAAGGACTACCAAGAGGATGTCCAGAAGGTATTCAAGAAAAAGTATAAGGTGGCGGAAATCAAAAATGCCTTGAGGATATAGCAACTGCCCTTGCTGGTGGCTTCAATTAGCCTAACAAACTCTGCTTTGCTTTGCCTTTATGGGTTTCACTTTTGAATATTTATATTTATTTATTTATTCTTGATTTTTCTAATCTTTTTAGGTATAAATGGTAAGTTTCAAATACAGTTTCAATTTGGTTTTGTAAGAAATATCTTATATTTTTTAATTTATCTTTAAGGTATGAGATATTTTCAGTTGTGCTTATATAAAGTATAATAAATTAAACATAGAATTATTTTATATTTTGTAGTTGTTATGATATATAAAATATCTTTATTTTTTCCCATTAGAATTTTAATATTATGGGAAAAAATATTTTTATAATAAATAGTGTAATTTACATAGTAAATTGAAAAATAATTGCTTATTTCTCCTTATTCTTATTATGATATTTTTTATTGCATTTTTAAACTCTCTGAGATCATTTTAGTATAATAATCTATTTTAAAAAATTATATTAAAAATGTTCAGGGTAAAGTGTTTTGTTAATTAAAAAAGTGTCAACATCCAGAAGACAACATTATTAAAAACTGGGTTGTCACTTTACTATAGTGTTGTAATGCCACTGTTAACATTATTACTGTTGACATGGGCGCTGTTGCCATTTTAAGTTGTTCCTATTAAAAGTTTCTTGGATTAATATTATAGGAATATCTTCTGATTTTATACAACAGGCTTTGATTTAGTGCAGGAATAGGATTATTTTAGTTTGTAATAAATACGTAAATTGAGATGCTGTAAGTCTGAGATGGCAGAAACACACCCCACACTAAGTGATCTGATATATAAATAAAGTAAGCAAAATAAGGTTTAATTATTTTAACTCAAAATACTAAAATCAAGATACTGTTTTTTTGAGATGCTGTACTATGAATTCATAATTGAATTTTAGTTATTTTAATATTTATCTTATTTTTTTCTGATTAAAAATCACTAACACAAAAATGCCATCTCAAATTAAATTTGAGATGGTATAAATTAGAATGCTGGTTTTTAAATGGTGTAGCCTACCCATTTGATGGGGTTCCATTTCAAGCAAGCTACTCTACTGGATAAAGAAGAGGTATCTGGAGCTTGTGATAATATAAATTCAAGATATTCCTGTATTTCTGGATCATCTGCCACAAAAGCCTAGATTGAAGGTTCTTCTGTAATTTTCTTTCCCTCAATACCTTCTATGAGTGTCTGTGCTACAAGTGTATAGTTACTCCCCACTTTGGCCCTAGATAGGACAATATTCCCTCATCATACTATGAAAACCTCCCAAAAACTGGTTAAATGTTGCAACCAAGTTTCCAGACTTGCCTGCTAACGTATCTTACAATACACAGGGGGCGCTCAATGAGCCACCCCTTGACGTATCTAACGTTATGGGTTAATCTGATGGCAATATCAAATGGCGGGTACTTCATCCTAATTAGGAGCACTGCCAATTTGACTTGCTGATTCCCGCACAAGTTATTCCTTGGCTTCAAACCTTACATGGAACTTCCCACTATGCCACCCCCTTGTGGCCTTGTGGCTTTCCCCATATAGTATATTAATCACAATATTCTACAATAAACAATACCTTATTCTTATTATTCTGTCCTTTCTATTGGACTGTTGTCTTCCCCAATTCCAAATACTGAACCCTCATTGGTTCAGTTGCAACAGTGGTAGCAGCAGTAGGTTATCAACCTACCTAAAACAAAATTCCCCCAAGAAAGGACGGAGTACGGGCCGTATGGCTACTCCCCAACAAGAGACCTTCCTGCCAATCCCCAAGGGGGACATCCCCAACGGGTACGTCATATATCAAGACCAGTTAGTTCTCACCAGTGTGTACAATTGGCTCCGCCTTGGGCAGCGTGACGCCAGCGTCACCCTGCCCCAGTCAGACCTGTCCCAGCGCATGCTCAACCTTCAACTAGAATCCTTTGCTGGTGGCGTTGAGGGGGCCAACATTGTCAGTTGGCTCCAGTCTACTGAAACCCGCCTTTGCATCTGCCAGGTTCCTGAGCCCATGTGGGTTGCCACCGCGTCTGGGCGCCTCACAGGGCCCGCCGCTGTGTGGTTCACCAACTGGGCCAGCCAGGAACTTGACGTTACCTGGGCGGCATTTTGAGACGCCGCCAAGTCCTGTTACAGTGAAACCTTCTCTCCCATTGTTGTGGGAACTCCTCTTCTAGCAATCAAGCAAACTGGTTCCGTCCCTGAGTACCTTGCCGCCTGGCAACAAGCCCTTGCTGCCGCCCCAGAAGCCGTGACCAACGGAAACGCAATGCTACTCACTCTGATTGTCAATGGGTTAAAACCCCATATCTGCAAGTGGGTCCCCGTAGGTTGCTGTACCTCCATTGATGACTGCTATAAAGCCATTGTGGAGGCTAACAACCAGGCCTCAATGGGCTTCCGCCGTACCAGCAACGCTCCACCCCAACCACGTACAACATCAGGCAATGGCCATAGTCAAGTAGGCCGCCGTCAACCACATCAGCAGGATAATGGGGCCAAACGCCCCCGCAAGGGGGGAGCTCCAGCTAGCGCAGATTGAGGACCTGGGAAAAGCCTGGGGGTTGTAATGACAAGAGGCCTTACAACCCCACCTGACCCATCCTCTCAATCCCTGCTCGCAAAAAATCCCTGTGACTACAACGTTCACAAAGTTGAAACCCTGGACGTCTTTCAAGTCCACAGTGACAACCCTGTATTACAAGCAAGCCACTCCTCAAATAAAGTAACACACTTGTCCTATCCCTTCTGTTTCCGTGGGAACACCCACAAATTACTGGTAGATACCGGGGCCAACCACACTATGGTGGACCAGGCGTTTGCCAACTCTCAACAATTAGACCAAGTGCCCAGCAGATTCAAAGCCGTACAAGTAGCTGACTCCCGCAGAGTGGCCATCACCCACAAGACAGTACCCTTCTCTGTGAGAATGGGGAACATCCAGGTTAAGCTCTCTGGACCAATCATGGCAGGGCTCAGCCACAACGTGATTGCTGGTCTCAACTGGCTTTGACACAACTGCCCCTACATTGATTGGGATACCTCTGTCATCACCCTCAACAGAAATGGGGTGGGATTCCAGATTTACCCTGTGGAAATGAGCAAGTTACTCCATGATACTGTTTTTGTCAGAATAACAGAGACAGGCTCATATGATTTCAAGGGGGGAAACTAGACTTCAACCAATGCTCAGTCAAAGTTATCTGTGCTGAACCACCAGCAGTCCCTCCCTTGACATCTTCACCATCACCAGCGCTTGCGGCACTCCTCAAGGAGTACAAGGATGTATTCAGTGAGACACTTGAACAACTACCTCCTCCCTGGGAGATCCAGCACGCTGTACAACTTCAAGGATCCTTACCCAAAGCACAACCATTATACTGTCTCACACCAAAGGAAGATGAAACCCTCCACCAGCACCTTGTGGACGCGCTTAATAAGGGCTTCATTTGCCCCTCGCTCTCTCCATACGGGGCAGCGGTCTTCTTTGTAGCCAAGAAGGACGGGTCCCTTTGCCTGGTCACAGACTACCGCGCCCTAAATGAGGTGACAGTTAAGAACAAGTACCCCCTGCCGCTGATTGACAACCTGTTTGATACACTTGCAGGTGCAAAGGTCTTTAGCAAGATTGATCTCACTGCAGGGTACAACCAGGTCTGCATTGCACCAGGGGATGAGGCAAAAACTGCCTTCTGCACACGCTACGGGTTGTTTGAGTGTTGTGTCATGAACTTTGGAATGACCAACACTCCCTCCACCTTTGCCATGTTGATGAACAAAGCATTTGAGGAACTGATTGGGAAATGTGTGGTTGTGTACCTTGACAACATTATTGTCTTCAGTCAAGATCAAACCACACACCTCCAACACCTCCGTGCTGTCCTTGACACCCTTTGGAAAAACCAGCTAAAAGCTAAACCCTCCAAATGCAAGTTCCTCAAGTTGGAGCTACTATTCCTTGGGCACACCATCTCTGCTCAAGGGATAAAGCCTGACCCTGCCAAGATCAAGGCAATCACCAGCATGCCACCTCCCACCAATGTGGGCCAGGTGTGTACCTTCTTGGGCATGGTTGCCTATGTGCGCAAGTTTATCCCCAATTGCGGAGAGCTAATTGCACCTCTCACTGAGCTCCTCAATACCAAGCAGCGCTTCCATTGGACCCCTGTCAGAGATTGAGCCTTTGAGACGTTGAAGCAAAGGCTCACAACTGCACCAGTCCTGCAGTTCCCCAATCAAAACCAACAGTACAAACTAGAGACCAATGCCTCTGACAGGGCCATAGGGGGCGTGCTAAGGGTAGAAACTGACAATGGCGTCTTTCTCCCTGTGGCCTATGAGTCCAGGAAACTTACTGACTCAGAACAACGCTACCCCATCCATGATAAAGAATTGGCAGCCATTGTACACTGCGTTGAGAAGTGGCGCTGTTACCTGGAAGGTGCTACCTTCCCACCCCGCGTTCTGACAGACCACAAGTCACTTCAGTACTTCAACACGCAGTCTCACCTGACACGCCGCCAAGCAGGATGGGTGGAGCGCCTATCCCCTTACCAGTTACGCATTGAGTACAAACCTGGGAAGGAACTTGTCACGGCTGACGCTCTTTTGCAACTCTACGTAGCGTCCATCACTGGGGACAATGGTTTAGATCCAGATTGGCCCATGCTCTACCTCCGCCCTGAGGCAACCCGCTACAAGGGCCTTAACTCGGTCACCATCTCCAAGTTGAAGGACAACAAAAGTCAGTTCACCACCAATGCTGGTAACGTCTGCCGCCGGGCAGAGACAGGTGAGAAGACGCCTTACATTCCCACCACGCAACAAGGGGACACAATATTGCACTACCACCAAACCCTGGGTCACATCAGAGGGCGTAACCTCTTTGAGATCATGAAACGTAAGGTTTGGTGGCCGCGCATGCGTCAAGACATCTTGGACCTCCTCAAAACGTGTGTGTTGTGCAAAAAGAACACGTCCAAACCTGCACCCCCCAAGTCTGTCCTGCCCATTGAGGCCATGGAACCCTTTGAGCAGTGGGCCCTCAATATTGTGGGGCCACTCCCCAAAGACAGACTGGGAAAGAAGTACATTATCACTGCCATCAACTACTTCACTTGTTGGCCAGTGGCCTGGGCAACAACCAACCACACTGCCACCACCATTACCCGCTTTATTGGCAAAGAGATTGTGGCCCGCTTTGGGCAACCAAAACGTCTCATCACAGATGGCGGTCCCAAACTAGTTGGGCATGTCATGAAAGCATACTGCGCCAAGAACGCACTCCAACGTATAGTTACAACCCCCTACCATCCTCAAGCCAATGGACACGTGGAACAGTTAAATGGCTCACTGGTTCAACTGATTGCCAAGCTCTCACAAGAGCACCCCAACACCGCATGGACTGAACACCTGCCCACCGCTCTACTCATCCTTTGAGCAAGGATCAACCAGGGCACGGGGTTCAGCCCCAGCACCCTGGCCTTTGGGACACCTGACAGTCTGACAGGGGTTGAACAGGGAAAGCTACGGTCCAAGGTCCCCAACAAGCCTCCCCTAACAACAACCCCATCCCTGGATCAATGGCGTGCCAAGGCCCGGGAAATTGAACACAAGCAGATTGCAGGAGGGACAAAGCACCTCAAAGCTAGGTACGCCGTAGGTGACCCCGTCTACACCCTCAATCCCAATTCCGCCAAGTTGGAACCCAATCACCTAGGGCCCTTCAAGATAGCTGCAGTCTATGACAATCACACCTACCAACTTGAGGATGCCCAAGGGAACACCAAGAAGCTTCACCATGATTGCTTGCGCCCCTGCCGCGCCATCCCCACACAAAGGTTGTTTGTGCAGACCTTCCCAGACCTTCTGCAGACTCCAGTCCTGGTGTCTGACAACAAGCAGGGGGCAAGGGGGGTGTTGCAACCAAGTTTCCAGACTTGCCTGCTAACGTATCTTACAATACACAGGGGGCGCTCAATGAGCTGCCCCTTGACGTATCTAACGTTATGGGTTAATCTGATGGCAATATCAAATGGCGGGTACTTCATCCTAATTAGGAGCGCTGCCAATTTGACTTGCTGATTCCCGCACAAGTTATTCCTTGGCTTTAAACCTTACATGGAACTTCCCACTATGCCACCCCCTTGTGGCCTTGTGGCTTTCCCCATATAGTATATTAATCACAATATTCTACAATAAACAATACCTTATTCTTATTATTCTGTCCTTTCTATTGGACTGTTGTCTTCCCCAATTCCAAATACTGAACCCTCATTGGTTCAGTTGCAACATAAACTTCTTAATTCTTTGGATGATTTGGCACATACTTTAGACAAGAGATTTTTACTGTTGTACCCCACAGAGCCACCTCCTTCCATTGCGCCATCCTGGGACAAAACACTGATCAGTTTGGGCTATCTGCTGGATTGTTGTCAGCCGCTCTTGAAAACCATCAGGGACAACCAATAAAAAAGGGCCACATTGACATCAACAAATTCAAATTTATATAGAGGAAATGGGTACTCAAAGCCTTTCAAAGGAGCTAGCCAATCAGGAGGCAAGTAGGAAATTATTGAGAAACCTTCCAACCCCCCTGACTTGAGTTTGTAAAAATTCTCTCCTAGCCAAGTGGATTCATTGGTTCTGTCATGTGATCCCTCAAATCCTAATACTGTCCCTTAAATTTAGCAAGGGGGGCTTCTGGTCCTTTGCTTGCTCATTCTCTATTTAATAAAAGTTTGGTAGAACTTAAAATAATTTCTGTCTGGACTCCCCTTTGAGTCATTTAAATTAAAAATTATTAGTAAGATTTTAATCCTCTCTTACCTCTGCCTTCTCTCTTTGGCCTTCTGCCACTCTTTTGGAGCCTCTAAAGTTAATTCTAGTGTTAAAATTAAGGCTAACCCTTTAAAATTTCAAAAATCAGTTTTAAACCTGGACTTTAGTATTAAAAATACTATATTTTCTTACTATAAGTTTGAAAATCCAGAGTTTTTGCTTGACTTCAAACCCAAACTTGATTCTCTCACTGTAAAAGCTTTACCTCTGTGCTCAGAAGGTGAATTAAGGTTTACAAGTCCACTTCTCTCTCCCAAAATCACCAAAACTACCCTTGGCTTTCTGGTGTTCTCCAGTTTATCTACCTCCAACTACTCCCAAGGTCTCCAAATTTTGGATGATCTCAGAAATGTTGCTCTCATTGTTTAAGTTTGTGGTGTTTACCCTGGCTCTGCTTTCTGCTTATGATCTGGCCCACTTTCCCAGATATCTGGGGATGTATATCCTTCTCTGCCCACCATGTGGAAGACTACCCTATCCAGCTCTTTCACCTGCTTGAGGATCTTCCTGGCAGAGCTCAAGATCTTCTTGTCACTGGGGAGAATTTGGTTAAAAGTCTTACTTGTGATGATATCAATCCGTTCTTACCTGAAACAGACCCTGTAGCCCCCGCAGAGAGGACACTCCTGGTTTTCCTTTCTCTGTGGAGGAGAATCCAACCACTTCCCAGGATGTGCATGTGCTTCCCAAGAACACTCCCAAGCGCACCCCCTAGCTACTTGGTGGCATAGTGCTGATAAAATTGAACTCCTACTTTTATCAGCTGTTCCCTGTGTCCTCTCTTTGGACACCTGTTTGAGCATCCATACCAGTTCTGCACTAAATAGTATCCTCATGGGCCTTCCCCTTAGGATAGGAGCCAAACTTAGTTAGTTTAGCCCTCCTCTCACAGCAAGGTGAAAGACATTTGCAAGACAACAGATTTGAAAATTGAACTTGATTGAGAAAAACCCAGTGCCAGCAGTTTCCTGTTGAAGGAGCTCAATAAACTTGACATTTGATGATACATTGTCAAGCATGATAGTTGAAATCTATAAGACAGGAATAATTTTTCACATAAAAATTAAGTTTAAATAGTTATAATTTAACCAAAGTTCATAAAACATCATTTTTACCTTATCCTTAATATTGTACTCTGATATAACTATGTTGTATTTTGCCAGAATGTTGGAGCTGGTGTGTTTTTCAGGAAAAGAGAAAAATCCAAGAGCATTATTTTTATTTAAAACTGGGAATTCATCCAGTGGACTGTGAATGCAATACATGAGTTCATGGTCAAAGAAGTCCAGATATTTTATGTTAAAGAAATCTTGAAATCAATCTTGCTAAGAAGTTCAATTTTTCTCTTTGTGTTGTCTGTGTGTGATCTTCAGACATGTTTGAAAACATTCATGCTCAGGAAAGAGAGCATTTGCTGATTTTTTTGCTAAAGTGGTCTCAGTATGATTCAAAGATATGACTAAGAACTAGATCATCAACAACAGTAAAGGACAAACTGGTACAGACAATCCATATCATTACTTTATCAATCTAATCATTATAAAAAATAGCACAAACTCTAACCAGAGCAAGCTCATCTTGTTTTTGTTTTTTAGTTGAGTCATGATTAATAAAGCTTGAAAGCTTCTGGATAGTGTTTTCCAACATGACTATACAAGGATTTGGTTAAATTTTGAGCATAACATATATTCTACAAATTAGCTTTATTATTATTTAAGTTTATCCATATTTGGGAGCCTCAATAGGGGGGACAGAGTGACAAAGCTTACAACACGCTTTTTGGGTGTCTGTATCCCCAACATACACTTTTTCTGATATGTTGAAAAACTCTCTAATATTTTTGTCTATTGATATTAGTTTAGAAGTTAATTGTCTTAACCTATATCAATTTGAATTTCAGCTGTATTGGCTACTGTATAATGTGAAATATAAGGAATTGTTGCCTCATAATGTGCATGTTGTTACAGATTTATTTTAAAAAACACAGGAAGCTATATACATATTTGTTTATTCAGAGAAAACAGATACTGCACATGAGCAATGAATGCATGTGCTACAAAAATCACACAGATAGCTAATCTCATTGACAATAGGAATTAAGAATGAATCACAGCTCATTATTTAAAAGTTGGTTTGGTGTATAACTGAAAGGTACTTGAAATAACAAGAGAAATGAAATCTCAGGTGACAATAGGTTTCTAAACCTTAGTTTCAAAGTGACATTGGCAGCAATGATTGTATTGATTTTTAATTTAGATAAAAATAGCTAGTAATAATATAATTTTTTATTATGGTTTAATCAGTTTCTGATATTTTGAAACATTGATATATTTTAGTATGAATGGATTAGACATGGAATTACTTTGTTGAAGTTGATATAAATTAAATAATAAATTGATTTTTGATGGAAATATTTAAATATTTATTTATAAATAATTTTTTTTAAACTTGTATAGTTTTTTAGAGTATTAAAATTTACATCTTTTTACATATAATTTATTTAGTACACAAATGAGTGTATTGTACAATTAAATAGATTATAAAATTTTGTTGCCAAGTGATCAATTTCTGATCACTCTTCATTTAAAAATGTGATGGCACTAGGGTAGGGACAGGAACGGCAATTGTGCAAACACATTGTCACAAAACCATTTTTTATGTTTTGGTGGTGGGATACAACATCTAGAAAGACACCATCTAGAAAATGTTATCTAGAAAACACCATATAGAAAGACGTCATCTAGAAAAGGTGTCCTAAAACGCCATCTAGAAAGACGCCATATAGAAAACGCCATCTAGAAACCCTATTTCAAATTTCTGGCTAAACTGCACCAGATAACTTAAAAATTAATAAAAGCCCAAAAGCATTTCAAAAACAATAAGAAAAACATATGGATAGACTCAAAATGATCAAAAGATTCCAAATCTGCAATAATAATATGAGATCAGCTAGTATTAACTATAGTGCACAAAGCTCCAAAGTCAACATCCCCCAAAACTGTGATATTTCTGTATTTATTATTGACCCTATATTAAATATGTATACTAAAAAAAAGTAAAAATAAAATCTTAAAAGGAAAGAATTTATTGATGAAGAAAGTGGATTAGGCTTTATCCCCAAGAGCCTTGACAATGCCTTTGAGATGGGTAAGGGGCCTTCTCTGGTGTAATAGGTCAAAAACTCCTTAGTAACACTTGAAAACTTGAACTGTAAGTCTGCATGCTTGGATACAACAGCTTTTCTTTTGATGGCCTGGGGGTAAAGCTGGTGCTTATGGTCATTTTGGATCTTCAGCTTGTTGATAATTACAATGAATTTGGGCTTCTTTACCTTACCCATGTGGGAAAATTGGTTGTGCCAACCTTCAAGTGATGAGATGGTCTTAGTTACATTGTCCTTAACCTGATTATAGCAGTTCTGGTTAAAGGAGTCACTACCCTTGCATATATAAAATTATTAATGAAACATTTTAAAGTTGAAACCTAAATATAATAGATCATTTTATAATAAGGAATAAAACCAGTATATTAAGAGTGGTTTTTTAATGGCTGTGTTACAGGAAGATAGTACTATCAAACTGTCATTAATTTGAGTTGATTTATTATATATGGTCATAAATTTTTATCATTATTTATTTCCAGTTAATAAGAGAAAGGCTTGGATTTATCACATAAAAGTATAATTTATTATTTGATTCCAGATGCTGTCTTTCTAGATACCGTATTTCTAGATGGCGTATTTTAGGGTGTAAAGATTTTGTGGTCTTGAGGAATTGTGTTTATTAAAGGACATGGTAATGTGAGTGTTGATAGGGGACTTTATGGAAACAGTCTGTAGCTACCAATCAGGTCTTAGGGGATTCTACGTTCTGGCGGTACTCCAAGTCCGTAGAAGAAAACACACAGGTCTGCAAGTAAATGGCAATACACTTTACTTGGATACTTCTGACTACTAAGCTTTGGCTAGTAGTGATACGGTGATAGATATTCCTTAATCTCTATATTCAAGGGTGAATATGCTGCTCAATCTCTAATCAGGAGAGCAACTTATATAGGGTGAATAAGCCCTCTTGCCAAATTGTAGTCTGACACATCTAACTCTTACTAGTCAGTCTATATGTTCCACAGACTGCTAGTTTCAGCCCCCAGAGCTAGGCAGCCATGCCGGTCTGGCATGGGACTTCAATAGATTACTGGGCCTCAGCTTATCTCATTGGCGTATTGGTAGCATCTGGTTTGTAGCTTTGCATGTGCAAGTTTAGTTACCCTGTGTACTGTGATTTTGTGTCATGAATTTATTCAGCTGAACAACCTTCTACATTGGCCGTGGAATTTGAGGTATCTACAGTGCAAATGTTTGGTGTCAACCATATTACATTAATATTCCTGAGAATTACATACTATTGGCTGTTCAATGTTCTGTGATTGTGACCCAGAGTATCAAGCCTGTTTCTTCAGGTTTGATCCCATGAGCAGGCCATTTTTGGATCAGGATCAACCTTTGGAGTAATCATCAATGTACTTCTAGCCGTACCCAAGGAGCATGATAAGTTAATGCTTCTACAATAAATCCAGCAGAATTGCAGTTGGTTGTCTACCCAATAACCCAAGAAGAAAAATGGTCAAGTCTATTAAATTATTCCAGAGGCTTGATATAGGGTTTTTATTAAGGGTTTTTATACTCAAAAAATCTTATTTGGATACAGTAGTTTTAAAAGCTATGGCAACAAGCCAAAATCATTCAGATTTAAACAAAATTAACTCAGATTTAAACAAAATTGAAATGAATCCAAATCTATTTTAAATCAATATAAATTTGTTTATGTTTAATTTTGTTTAAATCTGAGTTCATTTTTTTTAAAAAATTTGAATTATTTTTGCTTGTTGCCATAGCTTTTAAAAATACTGCAACACTCTTTTTATTTTAATTTGTGATAGTGTTTTCTAGATGCCGTTTTTCTTGATTCTGTATTAGAAACCAATATGTAAAAAATAACTAATCAATATTTTTTAATTTTTTTTGATTTTGCTGATATAAATCCTGACTCTATTGCAAATTTTTTCTAGATGGTGTTTTCTAGATGACATATTGCACTGTTTTGGATTGGGTCACAAAACAATTTGGGTAGATTTGTGCCGCAAATTTTAGAGTAGGTCCCAATTTGTGCCTCACTCCATTGTGTAGATCACAAAATATAAAAAAAGGCGGTTTTCAAATATGAAACAGATGATTTCATTTTGTGAAGGGACACAGGATGTAAAATTAGAATGGTTCTCAAGAGTAAAATAGATGGTGTCATTTTGTGCAAGGCACAGGATGTAAAATTAGTACAAGTTTGGTTGTGGGACTGTGAGGTTCCTGGTCACCAGTCCCCAAAGTGTGTCCTGGGTCATAGCCAGGGACTGGATTGGAGGAGTTGTCATTTACTAGTAGGGAGTGTTGGCTAGCTAGAAGTTTATACTGAGCCTGCATCAATGCAAACTCTTTCAAAATTTTCCTATTACTAGGCGTGTATCCCCACCATGCACTTGTAATTCAGCTGGGATCAAACATTCTGTAGGTCTGTACCAGTCTTTCAGCAACCTAGTAAACTCATTTTCAATGAAATCTTGTCCCCTATCCGTCATTTCAAGGTGTCTAGTCAACCTCTCCCACTCCTCCTGGGAAGTTTTACTAGTGGCAAACCTTCTACAACTTTGACAATAGGTATCTTCCTCCCCTTGACTATGGTAAACAATGCGGGGAAATTCACTCATGGTGGTTATCTGTACTACTTGGAACTTTGGGCAGGGGTTGTAATAGGCTTTTATTCATAGTCAGAAGGAAGATCCCCTTATAAACCTTCTGATATAATGCCTGGGGGTCTAGGAAACAATTCAGATTTTCAAATACCTTGGATTCCTCCAAAAATATCTTGGGCTCCTTGTACTTGGAATTGGACTCCCTCACCTTGGTCTTGGACTCCTGTACTTGAGTCTTGGACTCCTACACTATACTTCAGCTCCAGCTTCTTTATCTCTAACTCCATCTTTGTTATCTTGGGCTTCTGCACCAGTATCTTGGACTCCTGCATCTTTGTCTTATGCTTTTGGGTCCTCTGTAGTCTTTGTGCCCTTTTTGAATCCACTTGTGTCAGTCCTTGAAAAGCCTGAGATAGCTTTCTCTTTTATAGCTCTTTGTTTCAGACCAAATTCCTTCTCAGAACTCTTGTTTTTCAAAGCTTAAACTATCCAGTGTTTCTCTTTCTATAATATATTAAATCTTTTTACTTACTTCAGCCAATAAAAGCCCTGAATTTTCTGCTTCTGCTCCTCATTTTTTAGGCTTTAACTCTTCAGTTAAAGCCCTCAAAACACTGATCAAATAGGATTCATTATGCAGCCAATCAACTGCCTCAATTCAATGGTTACGCCAAACAGTTTACCCAGATGAATTGCTATTGACTATGGTTTGAACCCAGAGCTGTCTTGCTCTGGATAAACAACTGCTCTGCATTTTAAACAATTTTGCTGTAATTCCCATCACGTTTAACTGGCAAAACTCAATCGCTTTTTCCTATGTTTTACATAAGGAATTTTTGAACCCTCAATTCTTCAACGTTTCTCCAAGTTTCCCCGCATTTTCTTCAGCATTTCACAACTCCAAACTTGCCTGTTTCTTGCCTTTTGCCTCTCCTAGTTGTTCTCAGCAAAATTTCAATACTTGCTTTCACAGTTTCTCTGTTCTGTTTCCAGTCTCTTTCTGGATTCTTCCTACTCAATCAGCTCCTTAATAAATCACAGTTTGATTCCTGTAAAATATTTCTTCTATTCCTCTATTTTTAACCATATGATAATAAATACAATCTTTATATCATATTTTTGGCAGCATTAAATCATTATTTAACTGCTTATTTCTTATTATTTCCTCTCTTTCAAGAATTCAAACCCAGCATTTTAGCTTCTGTATCCAGTCTAGCTAGTCCTTCTAATCCATCTTTCAGTTCCATAACTAGTCCTGCACCATAATATTATTTTCTTTTAGTCAGTTCTTTAACAACATCTTCTGGCTCTTCAGCCTATCCAGCAATCAGTCCATCTCAGTCATTAAAAAGTCCATTTAACTCACCAAACAGCTTAAACCAGTCCTTCAGCTACTCAAGAATCATGGCCTTCTGGTCCTTTGGATATTTCTTCATGGTTCCTAACCTCAACATAAACCAAATTGTTTCCAAGCTTCAACATAAGCCAAAGTCCCTCAACTAGTCTTCACTGTGATCCTACAGTCCTTCTTACTAGTTTTCACAGCCAATCCCACATTATGAACCACCTTGGTTCTAAATCTCAGTCCCTTTTACTAGAACCTGTAGACCCAGGCATGAGTCTACATTGTTGCTGGCGTTTGACTGGGCCCTCACAAGTGGCAATCACTTAGGCCATCCAGCCATATATTGATAAAGCCTATGCAGTTGTCTTTACTCACCCAGGTGATTAAATATGAGATTTCAGCCACAAAGTAATCAGCTTTACTTCCCAGAGTTCTGAAGACACCAAGTTCTGCAGCTGTTTCCCCAAGCAACCGCATTGGTGACACCTATGAGAAAATCTATGCCCTCCAATGCTCACTTTGAATTCTCCCCAAAGCTCCCATGGGGACATAAACAAGGACACCCTACTAGTCTGTTAGGTAGGATGCTTGCTCACAGACCTCCTGTAAGCGTATTGGGGTACATAGAGCTCTCAAAGCTCTTTCCCTTCCCTGCCAGCCATGTTACCCACCAGGGGTCTAACATTCTACAGCCCTGGTAGTCACGTTACCTACCATGCTGGCACATTCTCTCACCCTGGCAGCCCGTGTTGCCTACCAGGGTCTCAACTAATCCAGCCTGAGTAGCACACACTACCCACCAGTCTGAATCACTCCTCACCCCAAGAAGCTAAAGTTCCCTGCTGAGCTATTGTATTCCTCACCCCAAGCAGCCACATTTCCCTTCTGGATGAGGACCTCTAGACCACAGCAGCCAATATCTCCTGCCAGGTGAGGACATCATTTTCCTCTAGTAGTCCTTAGTTACCTAGTAGCCAGGCCTTACCTTTCCTAGTAGTCATTATTACCTACTAGGACTCTACCTGCAACAAACCAACAACACACTATCAATCTTCAGCATAGCGTCTTTATTTGAAGCCAGATCAACCCTTGCCTGCAAAGCCGCTCACATGTGGATTATCACAGCCACCTTGAGAGAATTCCAAGTCTTCTTGAGCATGACAAGCTTCTACAGACAATCAATCCATGACTTAGAAGATATCAGTGAACCCCTGGTCCAGCTACTACAAAACTTTCCCTTTGAGTGGACTTCCAGCCAACATCAAGTCTTTGAAAGTCTCAAGCAAAAGTTGAAGGAGATGCCCATTGTTGTGTACCCAGCTACAACAAGGAATTCATTGCATACACTAATTCTAGTGAAATTGCCATTGTGGATATCCTGGTACACCTTGATGACAAAGATATAGATCATCATTCAGCCTATACTTTGAGGCTCTTAACAAACAGGAGAAGAACTAAAATGTCACTGAGAAAGAGTGCCAAGCTGTGCTCCAGAATTCAAAAAGTTTTGCCACTATAACTATGGCACCAATTTAACAGCTGTCACTGACCAAGCCTCTCTGAAATAGTTACAGCATTGTAATAACAAGAAGAATTATTGATTATATGGACCCTTTGACTACAAGTTTATGACTTCACAGTAATCCATTGCCCTGACATACAGCATCAGAATGCTGATGTAATATCTTGAATGTCTATCTTTGCACTCCATCCTATCAAAGCTGATCAATTATATGAGCTAATTGGTCACACTTTATCATAAGAAGCTGAGTCTGAAGGTACTTTATTGGCCCTAAAAAACCTGTCCCAGGATACTCTCATCTGCAATCAACAGATGTTCAAAAAGATTCAACACCAGTATTTTCATTATGTCCGTCCAAGTCTACAGCTGTCTCTTATCCTGCAGGACCATTGTGAAACTGGACATGGAGGGATAGCTAAGATCTATGGCTGGATTCAGAAGAATTACTACTGGGAAAACTTTCAAATGTGGATTCCTGATATTATAGCTAATTCTCATAACTGTCAGCTACAGATGCCTTGTGCTTCCTCCCATGAGTTCAAACAGGTACCTCCCCAACACACTTTCCATACCATCAGCATCAATGTGGTGGGTCCTCATCCTCAATCCAAAACAGGGTGTTGGTTCATTTTAATTGCTGTAGATCACTTCAGTAAGTGGGTAGAAGCTAGACCTACCAAATATATCACTGCCAAGACAATGGCTGATTTTCTTTTTCAAGGCGTCTTCTATTTTCATGAATGTCCACAAGTCTTGCTCTCTGTTGCAGATCTTAATGGATTAGAAATTCCAGATGCTTGATTAAGATCTATAATAATGGAACACTTGTACAATAATTTGATTCTCTTATTGTGGCATGGATAAATAAGTAATATACACATTTAAAATGCCTAAAAACCGGGTACTTGAACCGCTTTTTCATTACAACATTGGCATTCATGGCTTCTACAAACCACATCTTCCTCTCTTCCTACCCCTGTGGCCCTGTTTTTGTGGAGGGAGAGACGTCCTTGCCTATACCTTTGGCTTCTTCTGCTTAATCCACTCCAGGATCAACCTTTACTGCTTATGGCTCTCTATCTGGTAGACTACATGGCTTTTCCTGTGGTCAACCAGGACTAAGCCAGTGGTTGCCCAACTGCCAACAACTTTTGGAAGTTGTCAGCTCCCAGCCAAGCATGATCTCCTGGATGAACTCCATTTAAGAATCCCTTACCTCCTTGATATCAATTCAGCCTGATCCTGTGGCTGAAGCAACTGGCATGAATCACGTCTCCTGCTCCTTAGAGCCTGCCTTGGTAAAGGAGGTATGCTGTCAATGTTCTCCTCCTTCTTCTTTTGGTTGTTCTCCTGATGGAATCTCCCTTAATTCTGGCACCTACTAAACTGGTAGCTGCTCTGGCCCCTACTCTGCCCCCAAACCTTGCTCAAAATATATCAGAAGCTGTTCACTCCCACTCTGGAATGGTTCTATGGATGAGCAAGATAGAACATGTCCTTTCTTCTTTGATAATCACCCAGATGAATCAGCATGACGCCCTGGAGCTCTATGGTTATCCACAGAAAATTCTTAAGTCAGAAGACATCCATAACAACTGCACCATGTAGTTCTCTGCTCTTCAGAATACTAAAATGCTTGAGAGAGACAGATGGGTTTTCTGGAAGAGGAATTAGTTCTGGCCTTTCAGGAAAAGAAAGAGTGGCTAGATGAGTTAGATACTCAGAGTGCTCTCCTTGACTCCCTTCAGGACCAACTAAGAAGGCATCTTGAAGATGCCCCAGCAATTAGTAAACCTGAGACTCTAATGGAATTGCATGAAAATAATAAAGCTGGTAGTTTCCCCTCTCAGAAGACCCATATTTAATTGTCCTTTCTGACTCCCACCACTGTTACAGAAGCAATGTAGAAGATTATTATACAATACACCTTCAGAGGTACTCTGGAGTCTCTCTAGGAACCTGATAGCTATTCCTTCATCACTTCTAGTGGGTCTGGAGCAACTAAACCTCAAGCTAGTCAGGGTAAGGAAGAATACACTGATAATTCTGGTGCTGAGGAGGACAATGATGATAATCAAAAAATACTAAGCAACCAGGACAAGGAGAAATCCTTGTCTGAATTTTTGATCTCCCCATTTTCCCCTCCCTCATTCCTCTTCCCCCTAAAAAGCCTGTTCCTGACCCTGGCACTTGTTGTTCCTTTACATCAGAGCCTTTTGATGGCCATTTTCTGGTTTACTTTGCCTCTCAATCAAAAATTGTGAATCCTTGTGCTTTGAAAATGCAAGAGGATCTTGCCTACTGGGTCCCCACTGTAAATAACCAGACTTTTTTCATAAAGCTTTGCCTTGATATAATCATCCCCCATAAGTACCAATAGACTGCCTTTCTGCACTATGCTAAGCATCTGACCCAACCTGGGATCAAGATCATGCCTGAGAATGACAGAACATAACTCTCAGTCAAGCTATTAGATACTGAAACCATCCCGCGCCTTTGGAACTCTTTAATAAATTTAGCCCAGCTGTTGGAGCTTCCAAGGCTACCTTCTTGAACATGTTCATAAATCTTGGTGTACACCAGGATTTTAAGGTCTTGGTGATCCAGGAAGACCACCAAGATTGCATGTACCTCAAATTTGTTACAGGCAATCCCCATGGGTAAGCTATCCTTGACTTGGGAGCCACAGGTGTTATCAATCCTTCCTACCTGGTTAAGAAGATGAGGTTAGCTCCAGACTTGACCCATCACAAGAATTCCGACACTGTGGGTCCCCAGAATGCCAAGACAAAGGATGCCTACTCCCCTCTCCCTCCTTGCTTAGACTGGCTGATGATGACTACATTGGACATTAACTTGGAGAGCTACTACTATGACATACCTATGGGAACTAGCTTCATGATTCAATATTGTAAAGTAGTCAATCATGATGACCACACTTTGGGATTTAAATGAACTAAATTCAAACCTTTTATCATGGCTGCTGCTCTACTAATATCACTCTACAATACCAGACACACTGGGCCATCAAGTTGTAGGCTTGTGACTATGAGATTACCCACTGGGCTGAGGATGCTCACCAGAACACAGATGACTTCTTGTGCTTCACTACTGTTTTCCTGGTGTCTTATATGGTAATCACCTTGGATAGCAAGCTATTGGAAACCTTTTTTATGGGGGAGGAGTTGTTGATCAACAAAGGCCAGCTCCACAAGCTGTTTGAGAACTCTTGAAAGCATTATATTTGCATATCTTTTCAAATGGACTCGGTGGTAGCCACTCACAGGTACACTGGCTATGATGAATTCAGACACCTCTGGTCTTGCTTCAGCCGTGCTGTTTCTGGGAAGGCATTAACTCAGATGCTGGGGGATCCTAGATCCTTATCACTATTGCAACATTGAAAGACCTAAGGTTGCCAAGTTCCAACACAAGCTTGTCTGCCCTGGGTTTGCCTCCCATACAGTTGCCATCAATGTGGTGGGTGCCTTAACAGCCATCATCAGCCACAAAAATTTCATAGTTGTAGCTGTAAGCTATCTGACTAAGTGGGTAGAAGCCAAGGCAAGCAATAAAAAATCTGAATAGGCAACAGCTACCTTTACCCTGGAGAACATCACACACATGCATGGCTTTGGGGTTCCTGTCCATCAGTTCCCAAAGTGTGTCCTGAATCATAGCCAGAGACCAGATGGAAGGGATTGTCATTCTCTAGTAAGGAAAAATATATCTCAGAAATATGTATAGGGGTCAAAATGTGGGCTTTTATTCACTCTCAGAAGGAAGATCCCCTTAGAAACCTTCTGGTATATGGCCCAGGGGGTCAAAGAAACAATATGGATTTGCCAATACTTGAAGTCCTCCAATAATATCTTAGACTCCTTTTACATGGTCTTGGACTCCTGCACCTTAGTCTTAGACTTCTACTCCTTAGACTTGGACTTCTGCTCCTTAAACTTGGACTCCTGTGCCGCTCTTAGGATCCAGCTCCTTATTTTAAGCTCCAGCTCCATAATCTTGGGCTTCTGCTCTGTTACCTTGGGCTTCAGCTCTCTTTATAGCTCTAGTGGCCTTGGTATTCCACTTTTATCAGTCCAAACAAGCTCCTGCTGGCAATCAAAAGTCTCCCAAAAACTTCTTGGCAGAAACTCAAAAGACCCAGAAAAGACTTTTTAAAAGACCCGGAAAGACCTTGTAGCTTTCCAGATAGCTTCCTTCTTATAGTGTCCTTTTCCCAACGGTTCTGCCTTCAAAATAGCTTATTTCAAAAGCTTAAACCATTGCCGCTCACTTTTCCTATAATAAGATATGCTTACAAACTTACTTTCTCAAAAGCCTAAAGTATTAAATCATTATTTCCTAGCTTATACTTTAAGATTTTGGCTTCCAACCAATCATATTCATCAGGAAACAGGCCAGAACTCAACCAATAAATTCAGAGCGCAAAACTGGACCATTTCTGAAGTTCCAACACAATCCAACTAGGAAATCAATTTCCACCGCTCAAACTGCTCAAAGCAACAACTCTTTGCGCACCAAAGCATTAATTGGTTCACTATTCCAGCACCAGTCTTCCCTACATTCAAACTAAACTAATTTAAATAGATGAATATTATTTAAATTGTTCTTTTTGGACTTCTTCAACGCTTTCCCCATATATTTACAAATATTGTAAAATCCAATGAAAACATCCCATCAAAACAACTTTGTATCCAGTTCTCATAGAAAATACCTTCATCTATCCTAGGAACTTGATAAAAAAATCTCAGACCCACACTTCTATCCACATTTCTTCTTGAGTTTACTACTAAGATAAGGAAAAACATTCCACATTTTACCACCTTGACAAATAGATTTGGCAAAATCTTGGCTCATTACTCTGGACCACCAGTTCTTCACCATAATCATATGGTCCTTCCGCCAGCTCCTGTATCATGATCTTTAATTCCTTCAGCTTATCCTTACTAGAAACCACCTTGATTCCACCTGCACAATGAACCCTTTTGGTTCCAAACTTCAACATGAACCAACATTCCCTCAACTAGTCTTCACTGGGATCCTACAGTCCTTCTTACTAGTCTTCTCTGCTGATTCCATGAACCACTTAAGTTCTTTATCTCAGTCCCTGTTACCAGAACCTGTAGACCCAGGCATGAGTCTACATTGAACTTGCGTTGGACTGGGCTCTTGCAAGTGAAAATCCACTTAGGCTATCCAACCATAGATCATCAAAGTCTATGCTGTTGTTTTTACTCACCCAGGTGATTAAGTATGAGCTTTCAGTCACAAAGTAATCAGCTTTACTTCCCAGAGTCCTGAAGACACCAAGTTCTGCAGCTGTTTTCCCAAGAAATTGCATTGGAGACACCTCTGAGAAAATCTATGCCCTCCAATGCTCACTCTGGGTTCTCCCAAAAGCTCTCATAGGGGCATAAACGAGGACACCCTACCAGTCTGTTAGGTAGGATGCTTGCTCACATATCTCCTGTAAGTGTATCAGGGTACATAGAGCCCTCAGAGCTCTTCCCCTCCCTGGCAGTCAGCGCTATCTGCCAGGGGTCCAAAACTTACAGCCCTGGTAGGTAAGTCCCCTACCATGCTGGCACATTCTCTCACCCTGGCAGCCTGTGTTGCCCACCAGGGTCTAAACATCCTCCAGCCTGAGTAGCACATACTACCCATCAGGCTGGATCACTCCCCACCCCAAGCAGCTAAAGTTCCCTGCTGAGCTATTGTATTCCTCACCCCAAGCAGCCACAGTTCCCTGCTGAGTGAGGACTTCTAGCCCACAGCAGCCAATATCTCCTGCTGAATGGGGACAACATTTACCTCTAGTAGTCCTTTGTTACCTACTAGCTAGGCCTTACCTTCCCTAGTAGTCATCATTCCCTACTAGGCATCTACCTTTAAAAAACAACCAAACTTTTTCTTGGCCAACATTAGCCCCTCCCAAAAACCACCAAACATGTAGAACGTCACAATGGTTGTCCCCAAATCCTGATGACTGATAAAGGAACCAAGCTTATTAGTTACATTATCCCTTGCCTTCATCAATTGATGGGAATCTGTGAAGCCCTTATCACACACTATTACCCTTGGACAACATTATGGTTGAACCAACCAATGGCGGCCTGGTCCAGATACTCCAGAAGCTCAGTCACTAGCATGAGACAGATTGGGATACCTTCTTGCCAAACGCCACCTTTGCATACAACATTGGATGTCACTGCCCTACTGGCAAATCACCCTTTCAGTTAGTATATGGACAGTCACTAGGACTCCCATCATTGTTATACTCTCTGGTGGAGCCCAGCCTTGTTGTATCTCCATAAGTCTATCTCCAAGAGCTCGTTCAAAACCTTGGTTGGTTGCAATCAAAATCATATACTGTGAACTTAAGCTATAAACACCAAGGTCTTGAGAAAGCTCCCTCCAAAAAATCTTCCCAGTCAACATACACCATAGAAGACTCTATATACTTCCTCAGCAACAGAGGATATGGAATAGAATCCAAACTGGCCTCCTTATGGCAAGGCCCAGACTAGGTCACCCAGAAGACTGACCCCAACTCCTGCACCCTGAAGGATCCTCATTCTGGACAATTGATTACTAGAGTACACACTAAGTATATGTGTGCTGCTTCTAGTGACCAAGAGTAAGCCCTAATGAGGGCAAACCCCCCAAAAAACAAAAGCCTATTAAAAATTTCATGGTTTGTTGTCCTTTTTGTGATAGTGATGTACAAATTCATGAGGAATTATAATGAAAGAAAAAGGAGTTTATTGAGGGCTGACAAGACTCTGCCAATATTGTACCAACTGTTCTACCACCTGAATGGCAGCCAGGAAACACAACTAGTTGCCTACAGATCCGCAAAGCTGATGACCAAATATTGGGCAACAAACCCCCACAAAGCAAGAGACAAAAACTGATCCCAGTGTCTACAGGGAGGGAAACACCCAATAAGATGAAGTCTCACATGAGACTATAAAAAATAGTGTACTCTACTGGTACTTGACCACCTACCCTGTAGAAAACCAACAAGACCAACTCAAGGAAGACTCCCATGTTCCTCCCACTTGGAGTCACAATGATTGGTCCCACAGAGGACAAGATTACTAGCCATCACCATAGGCACTAGATGGGATGCCCCCTCACCATTTAGGACTTTAACACCTCCTGAAGGCCTGCTAAAGACGCTGATTGAAGTTGTCATAAGTTTTCCAACTGAAAACTTGGCCCACTGTAACCCCTGGTGTTGCCCAAGCCTGAAGAACTGACTTCACAATATTGAACACAGTTCCCTGCTGTAACACTGAGAGCACCTGACCATTGAAATGTAATTCCTTCAATTGAGCCTCCAAGTAGTCCTCTGCAGCCCACATGGAGAACTGCCAATGGATATTATTACCTCCCTGCAACTTAGTCCCTGTCACCTCTCTGGGCTTACTCAAGGCTAGGAACAATGCAGCAAATAATGCTCTTTCCCCACTAAGACCAGCTGAGGCACCAGTAGCTGATCTAGCTGAATCCCCAAGTCCAGATAGCTGCCGTCTACATCATGCAGGACTAAACGCTTCTCAGTTGCCTTCTCCACCTCCACTGGCCTTATATGCTTGCTCCTCTTGGGAATTACTACTTGCACCTTCTTCAAGGCTCTTCTTGAAACTCTTCTAGAGTGACTGTTCACCATAGCTGCCACCTTGAGATGCCAGCCATTTTTAACCCTGTTGTCTAATCCAGTGGAGGGATATGTCACAGATCCTGAATAGATTAGACATTGAGTTGTCCACTTAGGATACAGAACAATGGAATGCTTGCACAATTGTGTAATTGTCTTATTGTGGCATGGATAAATAAGTAATATATACGTTTAAACGCCTAAAAATGGGTGTTTGAATTGCTTTTTTATTGCACATCTAGTACAGGCTTTACTTCTGAAGTTATTAATAGGACAGCAAAATTAATGCCACTTGTCTCCATTAAGAAAGTCATGTGAAACCAGTTGTTTTCTTGCATAGCTCTTTCTGGTGTGTCTCTTCCCTCTCCTCTATTTAGTAAGTCTTTTGTCTGGTGCCTCCATTCCTCTGGTGGTAATTCCCCTGTCCTCTGCTATATAAGAACATCATTATCTAAATTAAATACTAGCTTTGTCTTATTTAATTTTATTCTTCTATCTTAACCAAGGCTGTCACCATACCAACTAAATGTATAGTATTAAGAAAAAGAGTAGTAGACTAACTAATTGTAGAATTCAGCACCCAAGCTGGTATTTTTACGGCACTCTCTGATAACATATCCAACCTTAACACCCATTTGGTAGCATCTTTAGTAGAAGCACTAGGAATGCACAAATCTTTTTTGGCCCCTTACAATCCCTTCACTAATGGAGCTGTATAAAGAGCTAATTCTACATTGGTGTCTATCATGAGGAAGCTGACTTACTCTGATGCTGCCAAATGGGGCATGTACTTGCCATATGCTCTGTTTAGCTATTGTTGCAGCAAGCACAGGGTTACCAGGTTCTCTTCTTTTACCATGCCATATGGGATATATGTTTCTACTCCTTCTCTCTTGGAATGAAGCTCTTCACTTCTGATACTTATCCCAATCCTGGAGATTTCATCAAATATCTATTCAATTGCATAATTAACATTTAAGCTTCTGCATAGGTCTCTTCCTATAAGACAAAAACTCTGGAGCTAACTCCAGACAATTCTGGCTGTGCTACTCTCCCAAAATTACAAGTAAGAGATCTGATTATATAATACCAACACAGAGTGGGATATAGGGCTCATAATATGGACACCTTATAGATGACCCTATTGAAGTAATCTTTAAATAATGCTCTAAGTACACCTTTAAGCTGCTATTTAATGGAATTCCTTTTGTGTCAGTACATGCCAGGTTCCTCCAAAAGCACATCCACAAAAACAAATCCAGGGGGGTAATGTTGTGAATCACAATATTCAAGCACTTTTGATTTTGCCTTTAGAAGAGTTTTATTTTGATTGCAAAGCTCTTCAGCTCACTTTTGAATCTTGAAATAGACATCTGCCTAAAAAAAGGGTATGATATTGTTTACCTTTTAATGGTGACACAGTTGATCCTTGGAACAGTTATGAGAGTGGACAGTAATCTATCTTTACTTTGACTATTTGGTATGAAATTTTTTCATATAAGAACCATTTTTCTCCTCCAAAAAGATTGAGTCCTGTACACATTTTCTCTTTTGGATCTTTACTCTTCTTGGTGTCTTCTCCCTAGTTGCACCTAGTAGAGATGTTTGGTAATTATATTTCCCAGGGCTTTCAGGTAGATCCCCTATTCATCCCTGAAGACTAACCTCCTGGCTTAGTATGAACCCAACACTACAGTTAAGTTTTCCTGATGTGTATCTTGGCTGCACCCAAGAACATGGCAGCCATGCTCTGAGCATGTTTATTCAACACAGCAGTAGCCACCATGGCCAGAATTTGGGTCTATGGCCCCAGAGCTAGTTGGTGGTGAGCCAGGGAAGGTTAGATGGATTGATTTACAATCACATTAATTGTGCCTGTTGATCTCATCAAGCTAGGAGCAAGCCCAAAATACAAGAGGAAAGAATAGGGGTCTTCAGAGGCATATGTAGGACAGAGCCCAGGAATAGATTGTATCAAAATTGTACCAGAGTGGAGATAGGAGTGAGTACCTTCTGTTACTTAATGATAGCTGATTGAGAAAGTCAGAAGGGGCCTTTTGAGGCTCTAAACATTAATGTTACCATGTATGTAAGTGGAGCATCAGAAATATCCTCTTCAAAAGGAGAACAGAGAGCTTCAGGTGAACTAGTTCCTTTGGTAACCATAGGAGAGGACCAGATACTACCTGGGGAAACATAGTAGCCAATGGGATTTCTGCCCCTGTAGTCAGCTACATTTTGCCGTGTTTGGCTCTTGGGGTTGATATCCAAGAGGGCATTGCTGAAAATCTTTATAAATAATATTTGAGGTGCGGTAATTGGATGTTTTAGAAGAGTTACACTGGGAAAAGTGTTTAAACCCCATATAGTTATCCTTATTTAGATAATGTGATCATATAGCTAGGGTGAATTGTTTATGAGGAACAAAGTTTCTGCATATTAATTATTGTGTTCTGAGGCGCGTCACAGACACACAACAGGGAATCCTAACCTTAGGATTGAATTTGTACTAAGTCTTGGCTAGATGACAGGAAAGGCTATGTGATTACCTTGTGGTCCTGAATGTATAATCTCTACTAGTTGTGGCCAGAGAGAGGCGCCAAAGTACTGGAAGATACAAAGACAAAAATATGAACAGAACTGGAATTTTATTGGTAAAAGTGGAATGAAATACATACTGTGTAGCTTTACCAAAAAACAGTACATGGACGGTAGGATCACTTGCCACAAGCATGGGTGGGACAAGTGAGTTGTGCAGAATCAGGAAATTAAACAATTTAATTTCCCAATTTGGAGCCAGACTCATTTAAAAAGACAAAAGCAAAAGAGAGAGATTTGTCCTCAAAATAACACATTAAAGGCAAAATCAAAACACAGTGAATGGTGGCATTCACAACATCAATCCTTGTATGGGCAGGGGCGGCTTGATCCTACTAAGGAGTGAAGCACTAAATTGATTTATCCCTGGTTTGAGATTTTATTATTTTTCCTTGTTTCCTTGTTTGGTAATTTGAGTTAGTTTCCGCATTTGGCTTTGAGTGCCAGGATAGTCAAATCAAGTGGTATGGGGTCTCTTGTGCAGAACTTTGCTGGGGGTCAGCTCTGTAGTTTTGACAGCAGATTGAGCTAGCCAAAGGTTAGCCTTTAGGGGAAAATTAAGGGAGTATACCTTAATTTCCCAGAAACAAGTAAAGTAGATGTTTTCCTTTAGAATAATGGGGGAAACACTATAGTTAATATAAACCAACACAAATTTGGATCAACTTTAAACTTTATTTGGGACCAATTTGAGCCTTATATAATAGATCAGAACACAGATCATTCACTAGGAGGAAAGAAGGTGTGAAGACTCTGGTATTTTATTGGGATTAGAATGATCCAGATGATACAAACCAGAATGTGTGGACATTGGTAAAGCCCATTTAAGGAAATGGTTGGTATTGAAGACAAGGGTGAACCCAGGTAGATCCTCACCTGTACTAAAATTTGCAGGTGATACTTAAACAGTCTGTATTACACAACTCACAACAATTCCTCCATTTTTATCCCCCTCACCACAGAGCCATTTCTCTAGTAATAAAGTATTCAAAGTACTAGACACAACTGTCAGTAATAATAGGAGCTTCTTGGTAGCTGTCTATGCTGGTACTGTGCCCTCTGGATTATAGCCTCCATTTGAGGTTATCTCCCTAAAGCTAGATGCCTTGTTGCCTTCTTGTTGTACTCCAGCCCTGATTGATAGTAGAGATCTGGCGGCATAAAAATCACCCTGATCAACAATTTAAACACCATCCACAGCAACAAAAAAATAATCTCTCAGGATGGAAAGTCTTGACAGTTATAATATTCCTTGATCATGCTAGCATCCTGCCAGGCTATTAATAAAGTAGGGTGATATCTGGGCATCAGATTGCTGGATAATTTTCTGAGGATCAATCATGCTATAAGCAATTGCATTGGCACACGGCCAGGGGTTTTGCAAATATTGGATCAGTAGAAGGTGCCTTCAGTAGATAAGATCCATGCACCTAAGATAGCATGGTTGATTAACTGCTGCACCTGCTGCACACTGGTTGATTGCACATGTTTGATTAATTGGCAGTTACCCTACACTGGGCACTATGCTTCTTGACCTCATACCTTATTACATGGATATCTGACTCTGGGGGTTAAATACAGCAGTCTAAGGATGATAAACTGGCCCAAGAAATATTTTGAAGCACCTGATGCTATCCTGGAAAGAGGACCATCATCCTTATAAAAAATCTTTCAATAGGAGATTTAAGGGAATTATATCATAATATACTGGCCAATTGAAGATCACTATTGTAGTTAGACCTGCTGAGTACTACACTGTACTTTTTAGAAGCCTATGAAACTCTTCTTTTGCCTTTGACCTTCTTGCTGGGCAGCCAGATTATCATTGATAGTTGTCAAAATTCATTTATATCAATTCCCACACTGCTTTAGCTAACTATTGTTACACAGATCTATCCAGCTTAATGTTGTAACTGTGCTGTTTTAGCAGAGTTACTAGGAAGAAAATATTTAGAAGCTAGATAATAATCTTTATTGTGAGATAGTGATTATATAGTCATAGTGAATCAATGGATAGTAGGAACATGATTGTTGATCACACAGCTGGATGGAAGAAGGGGGTGGCTTGATCCTGATAATGAGTCAAGCGCCAAATTGAGCTTCCGCTGTAAAGGATCATCATCTGTTCATGTTTTTGGATTTGGTAATTTGAGTTGACTTCCTAGTCTGGCTTTGGGTGACTGGATAATTGGATTGCAGGTCACAACCTGCTTGGTTGGAATCTTGCTGGCGGGTTGAGCCTGTGGTTTTGACACCCCCTGACTGAAGGTCAGCCTCCTCTGGGGGCAGGTTGTCAGGGAGGTTGTCAGGAGCCCGGGCGCCGTATTGAACTAGTTGTTGTTCTGTGATGGGCAGGGCGGTTTCTTGTTGTTTCTGTCTTGCCTTGCAGGGTTGTAGGCAATCATGGTGTAGGGTCTTGTCTTGCTTGTGTTTCCCAAGTCCTTGCACAAGGTAAGTTTTATTGTTGTTTATCTTTAGAATGATTGCTGGCCCTACTTTTTTGGGTTGTAGTTTGCTTTTATCAACGTTCATGACCCAAACTTCATCCCCAACTTCATGTCTATCACAGATGAGGACAAAGGTTTTTTGCAGACGTCCATTTCCCTTTTCTGTTTGTTTGCTGTTAGCCTCTATAACGTGAGGGTCTGAGAGTGGGGGACTTCACTTGGGATTTCCAGTTTGGGTCCTGTCAATGCTTGAATGATATTTGGCTGTGTGCCGTATACCAACTCAATTGGGCTTTTTCCGTTGGATCTGTTCACCTGGGTTGGGCATACAAGTAGTGCAGTTAGTAGCTGCTTATACCAGTCTTTGGGTCTCCCAGTAGTGAGCTTGACTAAGGCTTGCATGAGGCTACCATTAAACTGCTCTACACGTCCATTGGCCTGTGGGTGGTATGGCGTTGTTACAGTGTGTTTGACCCCATTTTTTGTGAGGTATATGTTGGTGGTTTTGGAGGTCAATTCTTTCCCTCCATCAGTTATCAGGAGTTATGGCTTTCCAAACTTGCTAATTATCTCTTTTCCAATAAATTGCTGTACATTATTGCCAGTGTGCGCCCTTACTGCTTGGGCTACTGGCCATTTTGTAGCAAAGTCTATGGCGGTGATGATGTATTTCTTATCATTGTGTTTTCCTGGCATGGGGCCAATGACGTTGAGGGCCCACACCTTAAAGGGTAGTTGTGTGCGGATGGGTAGTACTGATTTTGGTGATTTTTTGCTTTTTGAAAATTTCTCACATACTTTGCATTGGTCTAGTACTTCTTGAACAACACAATATAAGGTTGGCCACCAGGCCTTGTGCTTAAGGAACTCATATAGGTTTTGGCTCTTGGTGTGTCTGAGGTCTCTGTGATAGTGTAGGATGGTGTCTACCCGCTGGTGCGTGGGGATATAGGGAATGGTTGTGCCATCTGACTTTTTTCTGTGTAGGGTCCCGTATACATCAGCAAATAGGTGTTTGTTTTTGATAACTGTTTCCTTTGTTATTTGGTTGTGCCAGGGGGAAACCCTTGTCTTTTGTTTGTAGTACTAAGAGGGGCCAGTCTAGGTCAAGCCCATTTTCTCCTCTTGTGGCACAGACATACAGGCGCAAGAGGGCGTCTGCCATGGCAAGTTCTGGACCAGGTTTGTATTATATGAGCATATTGAATCTCTCCAAGAGATCCATCCAACAGGCTTGATGGCGAGATAGATTTGCTTGAGTTTTGAAATATATAAGTGATTTATGGTCGGTCAGTGCTATGAATTCTTTCTGTTGTTCTAGATAACAACACCATTTGACTAGGCAGTGTACAATGGCCAACAGTTCCTTGTTGTGGATAGGGTATCAACACTTGCCATCTGTCAATTTTTGCAATTCATAAGCTACAGGCAGGAAGTCACCATAATTATTTTTTATTTGTAGTACTCCCCCAATGGATGCATCTGAGGCAATGGTTTCCATTGGTATTCCCCGTCACGTTTGGGGTATTGCAGGATGGGAGCTGTTGTGAGCTTCTCCTTGAGGAGTTTAAAACAGAGGTCACATTGGGGGGTCCAAGCAAACTTGGATTTGGCACCTGTTATGGCAGATAAGGGGGCAGTCAAGACGCCACATTTGGGTATGAAGCGTTGTACATAGGCCACCATTCCCAAGAAGGTGCATAGTTCTGACTTGTCTTTGGGAGGTGGCATCTTGCAGATTGCTTGTATATTTTGACTTTTGGGTTTGATGCCGTCTTTTGAGACTATGTGTCCCAAGAAGGGTAGTTGCTCCTGGAAGAACTGACATTTGGAGGGTTTGGCCAACAGTTTGTGTTGTGCCAGGGTAGCAAAGAATGCCTCTAGGTCTTTGTGGTGCTGTTCCACCAAGGGGCTGTAGACAATGATGTTGTCTAGGTAAACTAGGGCATGTTTGTATATGTGTGGCTCAAATACTTTTTTCATGAAGGTCACAAAGGTGGACATGGTGTTTGTCATGCCAAAGTTGAGCACCACACATTTTTAGGAGCCGTATTTAGTGTGGAAGGCTGTTTTGGGGATGTCTTCCTCCTTGATGCAAATCTGATTGATGCCTGCAGTCAGATCAATCTTGAAGAAGACTGTGGCTCCTCCTTAGGCGTCAAAGAGATTGTCAATCAGTGGTAGTGGATAACAATTCTTGATGGTAACCTTGTTTAGCGCTTGGTAGTCTGTGACCAGATGTAAGGTACCATCCTTCTTGGCCACAAAGAATATGGGGGTCCCAAAGAGAGACTGTGAGGGGCAGATAAGTATTTTCTCCAACGCCTCCTTGAGATAGGCGCATAGGGCGTATTCTTTGTTTGGGGTCATCCTGTAGATAGGGCGTGCTTTGGAGACAGCCCCCTTGAGTTGAATGGAGTGTTGGATGTGTTTCTCAGGGGGCAGCCCAGGTAGCGCTTCTTTGAAGATTTCTGGATGGCGGGCCACAATTTTGCGGTCCTGAGGTATGGAGGTATCTTGGTGGTCCTTGAAGTGTATGATCTTGTACTGGCAGGAGTCCCAGTCAATTGGGCAACCTCCAGAATTAACTCATACAGAATGGAACATCCTCCATATCAACAATTCTCAAAAATATTTTTCTTATTTTCAATATTAAAGATTATTTTCTTCTTGATTAAATAATTGACACTGATAATAGAAGCATTGTTTGATTTTTTTTAAGCTTTTAATTAGAATTAGAATTATAAAAGATAAAGCAAAACAATTTTTGAAATTGTCAACATGGAGGATGTTCTATTCTGTATGAGTTAATTCTGGTGGTTGCTGTCAATTGCCTTCAGGCTTTCCTTTTTTGTCCAGGGTCTCTGTGATGCGCACAAAGATGTGGTTGCGTAGGAGTTGGTCCACAGAGTCAGGGTAGATCTGGTGGTTGACCCCTTCACACTTGATGGTCAACACTGAGGTGGCCCATTCTATGTGAGGATTGTTCTTTTGTAACCAGTCTAACCCCAGTACAACATCAAACTTTGGGAAGTCAATGACGGGACCTTAGATGGTGGAGTGGAGGTTCTTGAGCATGACAGAGAAGGGGGCGGTTTCTTGTCACGGCAATGTGATGTTTGTCAGCCAGGACCACATTTTTAATCCACAAAGGATTAGTGGCCAGCTTGAACTTGTCCACAAATCTGTTGTTGACTAGGGTTCAATCTGCACCCAAATCCAGGAGTGCTGAGTCTGTGTAACTGCGAAAACGGAAAGGATAGGACATCAGTTTATTGGGATGTCTGGCAATGGTGTACAGTACCAGGTCCTCCAAGGGTACTTGAATCATTGGGCATTGGTCCACGTCCTCGGGTTGGTACTCATCATTGGGCAAGTCAGGAGTTGTGTGGGGAGAGCTTGGCTCACTTAATGCTCTCCCCGGGCTTTTCCCTTGTCTTGATTGCCTTGCGTGGCGGTGACACAGAAATGGGTATGATTTGACTGGCCATTGTTCCAACTTCCATGTCCATTTGAACCTGTGGGTTTATGGTTGGTGTTATTCCCGTTGCCTCCAGGGGTGGTCAAGTGGAGCGCCCGCCTGGATGGGAATCCTTGGGTCTTTCTCATTTTCCAGTTTGTGCCTTATGAAGGGCGTTAGAGGTTTGTACCACTTTCTCTGCTTTGCGATATAGGCTTTATAGGTTGGTCACCTGGTCCAGGTTCAAATGCCTCTTTACATGCAACTTGAGGGCGTCATAGTACATGAGGTGTGTTGCTGGGGTGTCAAAGGCCATGTCAGATGATGCTTGGAGTTGGAGTTCTTCATAGGCGCAGGTGAGCTCTTTCACAGTGCCTGTTTGGATAAGGTTCTTTACTTGGCGTATTATCATGAGCGCTGTATCCTTAAGCACAAATCTTGCCAGGAAGTCCTATTTGAAGGTGTCCCAGTTCTTGTCAGTGTGTTCTTTGTGCCACTTGTCACACCAGGTGCCAGGATCATGGGTCAGGCAAATGGAGATCTCCGCAATCCAAAATTGCTGTGGGCATTCCATCTGGGCCAGCTTGCTCTGGGCGGACTGGATCCATGCCGCAGTATTGTTATTGTTGGCCCCAGCAAAGGGTTCCAAGGCGGCGCTTCACAGTCTTTGAGCTACGTAGGTGGGCATGGCGTTTTTGTTGGTTGGTCACGGAATGGAGGAGTGAGCCTGAAAGAGTCCTTGTGCAGACATGGAGTTGAAGACAGGTAGTGGAATCACTGTGTTTTGGTAGAGGACAAAACCGGCAGGTATCTCGGTACCAGGAGTATACGGAGTCCAGTCAGGCGGGAGGCCAGACATAATTCTGTCAAGGATTTTTTGGCCGCAGTGTGTGCGGGCAACAGGCAGAATTTTTCAAGATAAGGTAGGATGGAGAACCTACCTGTGCTATCAAGGTTGTAACTGTGCTGTTTTAGCAGAGTTACAAGGGGAAAAATATTTAGAAGCTAGATAATAATCTTTATTGTGAGATAGTGATTTTATAGTCAATGTGAATCAAGGATAGCAGGAACATGATTGTTGATTACACGGTTGGATGAAAGAAGGGGGTGGCTTGATCCTGGTAATGAGTCAAGCGCCAAAACAAGGTATCCACCGTAGGGGACATCATCTGTTCATGTTGTTGGATTTGGTAATTCAAGTTGACTTCCTAGTCTGGCTTTGTGTGGCCGGGTAATCAGATTGTGGGTCATAAACCCGCCTGTTTAGAACCTTGCTGACGGGTTGAGCCTGCTTTTTTGATGATAATGTATAATAGACCCATATAAATGATTAAAGATAAACCTTCCAAGAGCATAAACCTTAACAGCTAGCAAAATATAGGCCAATTTCAGCTGCTGGCATACGAGGTCTATAAAAAACATTGATACATTTTATATTTTATTTTATAAATAGTTATAGTAGTATATTTTGCATCGTTGGATAGTTGATCTTTATAGTGATTTAAAGAGCCTTTATAGTAAAGGGTGTGATTTATATAGTGAAATTAGAGCTATTTACATATTTCTACCTATCCTTATTGATCAAGGTATGCTTCTATTGCATATTTGAGCTGTTTGGGGTGGTTTTAGGGTACCGTATATGCAATGGTTGTTTTTATAAATTAGCGATGTTCAGGTTGATGAGCACGATTAAAAGCGTGTCAACATCTGGAAGTTGATAATAAAAAATGGATTTACCCTTGACTATGGTATCAGATTATTGTTGCTGGGCCATTGGTCCAAACCCGATGTGATGGAACCACTTCATGCGTATAATGTTCCTAGAAAGTTGCATAAAGTTATCTATCTGTTAAAATATCTATGATGCATGTTCTACTGAATAGGCCAAAGTGAACAAGGTGTAGGTCCATCTATGAAGCTTAATTCAATTAGTTGAAATGATAGCAAAAATAGTTGGAAAGGTCTCTATTTATACCACAAAGGTTCATACCCATTCTTAATGACATAATGCATCGATTAGGCATAATGGACCATGGCGGTTCATTCAGCAATTCAATTAATTTGTAGACATACGTTATAATAATTTGGCACATTAAATCTCTTAAAATCCATTTCACCATCTATCCCTGGATTGTTCATGATGTTCCTGGGGTATCTGCACCAGAACTTTTCCCCGCTTGCACCCCTTTTAGCAACTTCCAGGGAAACTTGGGATGCCGTTGTGGCGTATTCAGAGTACGTTGTTTAGTTATAAAAGACTCTGTGATCAATTAGATTGGTTTTAGTTGGGCTATTATGTTGTGCTGTACTGGCTGGAGAAATAAAGACGATATCATATATTATCCAAAGTAATCAAGGGGTTCCTGGTGTTTAGCCACATGCATAAAAATGAGTCGTTTTGTTTTAGAGTTTATGAGATGCGGCATAATTATAGTCCTAACCACGTTAAGCCATCTGATTGTACATCGGTTTTCCTGCTAAGCTCACTTGGTTTTAATTGCAAAATGTGATGCTTTGCTTAGGAATGTTAGAATATCTGATTGGATTCTCCGAGTGGCCCTTGATTTTAACCATATTTCTAAAAGGGCCGTGTGAGTCTCTCGCATACAGCAAAACAAGGGGCCATTTAAAATCAGATTATCGAACAATTTCATAAAATCCCTTTATAAATGATGCTGGGGTTTGGCTCATTGAATAAAGTGATCAGCAAGTCATAATACTCGATTAAAAATTGTTTTGTTTTATAATTTATTAGAATACATGGAGCTCTTAAGGCTGCCAAACAATATAAAGACTGAAGCAATAGAGTATCGCGTACTATGGGACTATCAGGTTTAGTTACTGGTGTTAGCGGGGGCGCCGTCAATCCCTATTGCAGCGCATCGTTTCCTTCTGCTGATACATACAATGGATTGGTAAGTTTCTTACGTGATGAAGCTAACACATTAAGGGAAATTATGAGTTAATCTCTGTTCATCTTATGACCCGCCATGGCGATAGGGCGCCCCTTGGAGAATCCCTTACTGGGTCTCAAGAGTCGTCTGGACCCGCCATGGGTTGGAAATGTAGCCCAGGAGACATATCTGATTCCAGTGTTACAATCCAAGGAATGTCTTCTATTCAAGACATCAGATTTAAAGAAGATGGTGTCTGCAGTAAAGACCACCTCACCGATAAAGGCATTCATCAGCTGGCACAGTTAGGAAAGGAGCTTCGACATATTTACAAGGCACAACTTGCAGATGGGGTCTCCGTGAATACCACTTGGACACAGAGGACGTACTGGTCAGCGGTTGCTCTGATGAGTGGACTTTTGGATTCCAGACATCCAAAGTTTGTGATTCATTCAAAGCCTCTTAAAAAAGATGGCTTGATCCATATATATAACAAGTGTAAGCTAGGAGAGCAACTAAGTGAAAAACTCGTCAAAACAAATGAGTTTCAATCGACAAACGCTTCTCTTCTCAAAGTAGCCAAAGACTACGGTTTAAAAGCCATGGGTCACCCTCTCGCAGCTTACATGGTAGTGGATAATCTCAGATGCCTTGACTGCCATCAAATGTCACTTCCTCCCTCCAAGTCTGATAAAAGTATAATCTACAAAGCAATGGATGAATTCACCAAGGCCGTATACTTCCCTACTTCAAGAAACGCTCAATTCCATCGCATTCGCATTGGCACTTATCTTAAAGATCTCAAGCAACAATTACAACACCCCAGAAAGGAAGCAAGTCCTAGATTCTTCTATACATCAGCCCACGATGCTTCAGTAAGCGCCCTCCTCAGCAGCCTTAATTTCACAAATACTGGAACACCCCCATATGCCTCCAACTTCATCACTGAGCTTTGGACCAAAAAGTCAAACTGTCGCTCGCGGAGGAATTCCAAGCATGTACGCTTCCTTTACAACGACAAGGTTATTTCCCCGCCGTGGTGTCAAGTTGTCTGTCCCTTGGAAAAATTCCTCAACTACACCAGCCAGCTTGGCATCTATATTTCCAACGAACCCCATCCCGAGTTCTTTTTCGAGTCGGAATGTGAATAAAACTTCTTAATCCAACCAATGACATATAGCATTCAACGATATAAATGCATGATTAGAATTAACTTAAACCGGGCCCAGTTAAAATTTTACAAACCCACCTCTTTACTGAATAAGCTTTTCAACATGCTCGCTTATCCCAGCGCCACTTTGGGATTCGGTTAAACATGCCGTGGAGAACAACATTAATTAAAATCGGTAAATATTTTCCATCAAGCCACCAAGCTTTATCTGCACCGGCTTAACATTTACAGACATTCTTTAGGTTTCGTGGGTTTCGAATAACTTGAAGCTCGGTTGCATTCACCACACCACCACGCTGTGATGCCGAACCAAATGATCCATCATTTATCCAATTTCCAACGATAATCCCGAAGTACATCCTATAAGCTTCAACCCTATCAAAATAAACCCTACCTTTATTGATATCAAATATCACACATGCAATCCTTCATCACAAATCTATACAGTTTATTGGGTTGGGAACATGCTACAAACCAGACCGATAACTGAAAAAAGATCATGTCCCAACACTTGACCCGATCGCTCAAAGAGCTGGGTCTACATCGGTGCAGGAAGATATCCCACCAATACCTGTTCCGTCGACTGATTTCCCGTCACTCTGTTTGGATACAGATAGAGACGGACATATTTCCCTGTCAAAGTAATAAATTCAACCAACCACTAACTGACATTTGATAAAAACATGGATTACATATTGTAAGTGTTGCAACTGAGTTTCCAGACTCGCCTGCTAACGTATCTTACGATACACAGGGGGCGCTCAATGAGCCGCCCCTTGATGTATCTAACATTATGGATTAATCTGATGGAAATATCGAATGGCGGGTACTTCATCCTAATTAGGAGCGCTGCCAATTCAACTTGCTGATTCCCGCATGGGTTATTCCTTGGCTCCAAACCTTACATGGAACTTCCCACTATGCCACCCCCTTGTGGCCTTGTGGCTTTCCCCATATAGTATATTAGTCACAATATTCTACAATAAATGATACCTTACTCTTATTATTCTGTCCTCTCTATTGGACTGTTGTCTTCCCCAATTCCAAATACTGAATCCTCATTGGTTCAGTTGCAACATAAGGAAGTTTCCCTCCCATATATTGCCTTTGCCTTATCTGAACAAAGTCATAACCAACCCAAAAGAAGATTACACTTATAGCTTGCCAGCCTGCTAAGCTATACTAGAGAGTATTGGTTTAAGAAGCCCTTTGGTATATTGCAATTAGGCTTAACTGATCCCAGAAGCCTTAGATGCAATCAGCCTTAGCTAACAGATACCAAGGCAATCAGAACCACGCAAGGCCATTCATTAAGGTCAAATCCTGACTAGTTATAGGTATCCCAAAATACTCTAGCGCCCTGCTGGGTTAGTAGTGGATTGGGATATATATTAAGGCGTCCAGTGGTTTATGACATCTCCAAGAAAAAGGATTTCCAGCAAAAACTTTCACCGGCAGCCCACCAGTGCCACTGCAAATGTTCTATTGTGAAAGGCGCCTAACTATGTAGAAGTCATGCACTAAAAGTAGAACAACTGATTTGCACCGCCACCACTGACATTCCAGTGAATTATGCATATCTATGAGGTAAATAGTACTCCGCACCAGGCACTATGCAATTGAATCCTATGCCTATGCATGGACACCTGACTCTGGGGGTTGATAACAGCCGCTTGGGGATGAATAGATGGCCCAGGCAAGAGTTGGAAGCGCTAGATGAATATCCTGGCAAGAGGATGTCAGTCCTATAAAAGACCTTCCTTGGGATAACAGAAGACAGGAAAATCAGACCTGGTCTGCTGTAGAACATTTTCACAGCAGATTTAATATCCAAGCTTGAAGAACCTTGTTGGTACTCTGGGATATCCACAAGCTGCTCCTCAGTTACACTGCCACTAGGAGTTTAAGTTGCAACTTAAACATCAATACTCTGTTGCCTCACCAGGCTGCCGCCCCTCCCCCTCTGAACCAAGGCCCATTAAAGGACACCACTGTTAACAGCTTGCCACCATACAAGCAGCCATAACACTTAAAGGGCTAAGACTAGGATTACTCCAAATGAAGCAAACAGTTATTGGGCTGCCAGCTTTGATGGTGGAACCAAAGGTTTGGACACAAATCAAAATAAGCTAAAATTTCTAGATCAGATAAAAGCAGCTGAAACCATCAAAATTTGATAAAAATTAATTACAATCCCTGAGCTATAAAGGTTTATTGCTGAATAAATAAAAAGTAACCAAATATTTTGAGGAGTAGATATAAGCTGATGGGGAAATATCATGATATATGAGGTATTGGAAGTTAACCAAAGTGACGCTCATGGCACTTATAACCTGTTCTAGTATTCCACCATCCTGATTTCCTTGTAGCTCATGGTCACCAGACTGTACTTTTTGCCCCTTTTGAGCTCATGCTGGCTTTTTTGGAGGGTGAAGGGAATACATCTTCAATATCTTGTCAGCCCCATCTTTTTAATTCTTCAGGCGACAATAGCTCACATGTCAACACTTTGTTGGCATGGTCACTGTCAACTCAAAACTTGAAATATATTATGTTTTTTGCTAGTTGTGCTAGCTTAATTCTCATTTTTTAAAGTGTTTGGAGGTGCAAACCCAGAAAACACAAAGAAATTGTGACCATTTCAATACAATTTAATATTAAGCTTAATAAAAAAACTCAATTTAACCAGATTTTTTCTTTACTTTTCCTAATAAAAATTAGTTTATTTACTTATTTGTTTTCACAACATAAAAGTGTCAATGTTAACACTTTTTAAGCCTAACTTATTTTTAATAACAAAACTGAACCATATACAATAAAAAATTAAGTACACATTTAAAATATTTTTTATTAAATTAATATATTGAAAAGGTATTAAGCATATAGCTGATTGTTAAAATGTCCATCTTATAAATTTAACTGTGGTACTTATTCTGTCTTTAATATAATAATGGATTGGTGGCTAACGGCAATCCAATAATTTAAGTGTGAGTTACTATGTAATTTACTATGGAATTTATTATTGATAATAATGTTGACAATTTGAAATGTCTTTTTGATTGTGATCATCTGCCAGGGTGGATTTAAGCAAATTATAGTGGCGCAATCAAGCCTAAATTACTATGCCACCTCCTATTGAGGATGTCATAAGTGGCAAAGTCAACCCTTTACCTTTTTGATATCTACCAACAACTTTCTTAACAACTTTACTTAAGAGCAATGGTAAAATATCATATTCCCACCCCAAAATATTATTTTTAATATAAAATTTAATAACTTGATGATCTTTTACCTTATTTTTAATGCTTTTTTTTAAATTTTCATTATGCAAGCAAAAACACACAGAAAAAGGTTAAAATTTGCTGGTTTGCTTAAATTTAATTAAGTGTACTATGAAAAAACATAGTAAATTTTTTTAAAAAAATTGACAGTGATAATGTTGTCTCTAATAGATCCTAAAATTTTCCTAATTGCCAGTGTGAATTCAGCATATTTTTGCTAATTTTTTTTCATAATTTCAACGCTTTTCAGTTCTCACATATAAAAATTTATGCTTTACACAATAAAAACTTCTCATTTTTTGATATGTTGTATTTTTGACTTTTCTCTTCCATATTTTTTAAATTTTAAAATAAAATCTATATTTAAATATAATACTTTTGCATATTTCTCTTAACTTTTAATTTTTTGTTTAAAACTATAATAAATTAAAAAATATAAAAGTATTTTTTAACTTTTAAATGCTAATAAAACCATCTAAGATTTACTTTTTATATATTATGCTTTTTAAGTTTTTTTTTGTTTTTTTACATACATTGCTTTATTTTAAAGCCTTTTACTTACTATTTTAGGACAAAGACACCTCTCAGCAGCCCAAAGGAACCAAGCGTCCTTCAAAGCCAACCAAACCCACCAAGAAGAAGCCTGTCTCACCAAAGAAGGCCACTCCCAAACCATCCCCAAAGCCCTCCCCTGAGACCTCTCCTGAGAAGAGCCCTGCTCAATCCACTGGGGGAGAGGAATCTGATGGTTCCCTTATGGACCACAATTTCTACAACTCAGCTTCAGATGAGGAACCCAAAAAGAAGCGGCGCCAGGCCAAAAAGACCCCAAGGATAAGTCTCTCACACATGCGGAGCACCATGATAAGCCCCCTTCTGCTTCCTCCACCACCAAACTCCCCCTTTAAGCTCATCTGGGGATGATTTAAAGCCCAGCCCCAATTACTTCCCTGACTTCCACCATGCTCCTGCTGGCCCCTGGGACCCTCTGTTAGCCCACAACATCTGCAATGTTGACAGAAAATTTAAGGTTCCCTCTTCCTTGCCTAAGTATTTTCCTATTATGAGTGTAAATGATGGGCTGGCATGGTGGCAAATGGGTACATCTTTTCCTGTAACAATGCAACCGGGGCTTCAAGAGCCGGCATTACACCTGTGAGGACTGCTCCTGACCAGTGAAGCTCAACACTGAGCCCTGGTACTTGGTATAAGCTATCAAGGGCAAGCACACTTGTGTCATTCCCAATACCATCATCTGTTGCTCCTAAAGTGGTACCTTGAGAAGATCATGCATACCTCCAAAGATCTTTCCCCAACTCAGCTGGTTGTGCTTTCCTGTAAGCACCTCTCCTCCACCAATCTGAAGAGGGTGTCAACCCACAATCAGTTGATGAAGTTTGTTAGCAATAGGCGCCAAGCACTCAACCCCCTGGCCAAGAGCGCCACCACAATCAAAGACCTGGCCCTCACAGATGCCCTCAAGAAAACTGAGGATGGAGAGATGTTCCTGCTACATGACAATGAGCAGGAATTGGAGGATATGATCATTGCCTATGCCACAACCCAAAGCCTGAAGCAGCTCAATACTGCTACCACCTGGCTGTATGACAACACCTTTGCAACCTGTCTCATCCTCTTCAAGCAGCTTTGGGTCCTGCACAGACAGTTTGACACCCAGGTTATCCCCTTGTTTTCTTTCTCCTGTCTGGTGCTAATACAGAGGTCTACGCCATAGCCTTCAAAATTGTCCAGGGTGCTTTGATCTACCTTCCTGTTAACAAGCTCCCTCCTCCCACCCACGCCACCAGAGCAAACCCTTCCTCTGCCAAGAAGGATGAGTCTGCCCTAGCTGCTGAACAGCTAGCTCATGACCGCTCACTTGGGCCAAAGATGATCATAATTAACTTAAAGCTTGCTCAGTTCAGAGCCTTTGAGGCTACCTTAAATGGAGAAATAAAGGGCTGCTTCTCCATTTTAGGCAGGCCCTCATCAAGAACCTCAAGAGCAAGAAGGAGCTTTTTGAGAAGTATCTTAATGATGGTAAAGGGAAGTTCTGCTTTGCCATCACCAAGTTTGCTGCCTTGGTTTTTGTGCAACTAGATCATATTGGGTTTGGCTTTGAGGCCATCCTAGAGGACAATTACGTTAAGAAGCACTCCACAATTTTCAAGGGCTACCTTAAGTACTTTGAGTAACAATGGGTAGGAAAGAAGGTGACTGCCCGGAGAGGAAAGAGTGGGGCCACTGCACCAAGAAACTGCAAAACGCCTGCATAAATGGGGAGATGAAGACAACGTTTAGCCTTGAGTCATGGCACAAGCACCTGAAGACCAAGTTTGGGGCCAACCCCAAGTTCAACAAGTTCTTTGCCAAGCTGCAGGAGGAGCAGGCAAGGAATGTCTCCAAGTTCTGGGACTTGGCCAACCGGGTGGCCCCCAAAAGAAGAAGTCAAAGGATCAGGAGTACCAGGAGGATTTCCAAAAGCTGGTGAAGAAAAAGTACAAGGTGGCAGAGATCAAGAAGTACCCCAAGGACGTGGCTACTGCCCTTGATGGTGGCTTCAATGAGCCCAGTAAGCCTTGCTTTTCTTTGTCTGGATCCTTTTTAACTTTTAATTTTTTTGGATAGTAATAAATTTTTAGGTTAAATGGTAAGTTTCAGGCATTGTTTCAAGGTGGTTTTGTAAGAAATATCTTATACTTTGTTAATTTATCTGTAAAGTGTTGAAAATTGGCGTACACTGGCAGATTCAACAGAAGAATTAAGAGGCAGGGGCACACACTACTATATGCCTTTGAATGTGAAGATTCCAAAGACATTGACCAACTTGAATTGTAATGGTTAACTTTATTGGATCCTATACAAGTAGGTAAAAAACTCTGCCCCTTGGCGTTTACTGCCAACACCTTATATAGGGGTATTATCATATTACTAATCACCAGTCACTGACAATGCCTTCTAGGGTATTACAGCGCACTGTAGAGTCTTGGTTGGATTGGCGGAAAAAGGGACAACCTTCTATTTTAGGGCAAAATCCCGCAATGCCTAGCACAAGGACACCCTCTGCTAGCACATTAATTGGTGATCCTTTTTAAGATATGCAATCACTTCCATATCTAGTTCTAACAAGGAGTCAAATAGGACATTTGAATCAACCCTGGTGTCTTGGCGTTATTTCCTCTCAAAGCTGGCGCCTTGGCGCTTTAGTGTTAGTTATTGCAGTGCTCTGGCACTTGTAAATAATTGTGTTGGCGTCCTGGCGCTTGATGTAAACTAGAGAAGTGCTCTGGCGCCAAGAATAATTAATACCAGTGTTGTGGCACTTATTATTTAAGGTGGCGGTGGCGTGGCGCAATAATCCTTGGCAACAACATCATGGTCCACTAATCATGTATTTAATTATATGGTAAGTTGAAACTAATTTCCAAAAGGGTAATTGATTGGCCCTGGTTGGTTTCTAATGGCCACCTAATGAGTTAAGCTTTCCACAATCCCTGGTCAACAATTTTCCACATATCCCCCCACTTGACCAGGGCTACTCTTCATTTTTTTCCCTCATGAGCGCCTGCAAGAATAGCCAACCTTCCTTGCACCAAGTCTACCAAGACCTCATGGCTGGTATGGCAGACAAAGATTGTAAAGTGTTTATGCAAATGCCGCGCTATTCTTGGGTCTGGTTCCTGAACCAGCTACTTCCAGTTAACAGTCGTCAGTTGCGGGCCTAGGACTGTGACACCATGGTGGCAGGGTCAGAGCGTGGCACTGTCACACATGTTGAATGGGAAGAGGAGGTTGACTCTATTTTTGTGGAGACTGAGGCGCCCCTAATCTGACCTCCTTGCCTTGGCTTTGAAGGTCTACAAGATTGATCCAACAATATTGTCCTCAAAACTGCTTTCTCCCCGCTTGCAATGTCATCTGTGTTACTTTGTGCTTGTCGCAACTCTGAAGAGTTGCCCTCCGCCTACCCTGCCATCATCAATCAATTTGGGATAAGCCATCACAAAGAGACGCTATATGTGTATGTCCAGGTGTTGTTTGCCAAAGACAACACTGTGACGCCAATCCACAAAGGAGCTTGTTACCACGGTAGTTACAACGTGGAGCAACTAATTGGGGAGGTTGACCTCTGTCTGCACATCACAGCCAAAGATACCAGTGGATTTTCTTTGCAGCACGTATATACCATCACCCAGTGCAACCAATACGTTTATGAGGTCACTTGCATCTGGGCATTGGAACAGTCTGCCAATCCTGAGCTTCCCCGCACTCTTGGGCTGGACCTTCAGGCTAACGCGCCCTGTTGTTTCTCCTTGGCCTTGTGTTTGTTTGTACAGGCAATGAAGGATAACAACCCGTAGTTGTATATTGCCTTGGCTGCGTCTATTGCCCACTTCATGTGGTATCCTCCCAAGGCATATTCTTCTGGTGCTGTGGGTTTTGCAGGGCGTTGCCTTGAACACTTCTGCGGGCTAGTCTATCAGTCAAAGGTATCCTTGCCAGCATGCTACTCCTATATGGAGGATGTACTGCTTGACTGCCTTACTATAGGCTCTGCCTTCTCTGCTCATGGTGGGTGGGGATGTCTTGTTTACAAGGGTAATCTTTGATTGCCTCTGTGCGGTTGGACTGGTATGTCCTGCAATTCTCAATTGGCTTGGTGCCAAATGTTGGTGGCTCTTGCCTTTGTCCATAAACAAATGGATAATGATGAATACAAATTGGTAGCTCCTCTGGTTCCTCTCTCAGCATCAAAACACCCTTGTTTCACTTCCAGTTGTCATTCCATCCCCCATCTTCCCGCGGACAGTGTTCCGTCCACAGGTACCTCTAACAGGACTCCAGGCAATTGGTCACTTTCTTCTGGCTCTGGACGTCGTTCTCCTGAATAATCCAGTAATAAAGCCTTGCTTCCTTATTTTGTCTTTATAGTTATACTTTATTCTTTTTTTTGTATCAGTCCTTCTTTTTTACTTCCCCATATACTTAATTCTTTGTAGTTGTATCACTTTATTCTTTGAAAGGGGGATTCTTTACAAACTTCCTCAGGAACTTTGCGTGTACACGGTTGATCATCTGTCTGTCCTTAATCTCTTTAATAGTATAAGCGTCTGTGGATGTCCAGGAGAGATTTCAAATGGGTCTATCCATAGAGTAGCCAGTTTGTGCACTCTGCCAAATCCATGTGTGTTATGGAAGAGCACCCAGTTGCCTACTTGGAACTCTTGGAGAGGGGCCTGTTGGATGTTATCTTTTTCCTGACTCCTTATCTTCTTGGCCAATGCATTGGAATAGGCTTCTGACTGTAATTGAATTAGTGTGCAGGCAAGCCTTTGCTGGTACACATGGAGTGACTGGGTGTCTTCTTCACTGACGCAGGAGTATAGAATGGGGGGTAGCACGGGGTGCCTGCCATGTAAGAGTTGAAATGGTGATTTCCCTGTAGAGGAGTGAGTGGCAATATTGTAGGCAAAGATAGCTGGAGGCAGGAACATGTTCCACTCAGCGGGGCAGATAGCAGTCAATTTCCTCTAGATGCCTACTAAGGTCACGTTAACTCTCTCTACCATTCCATTTGACTCAGGGTGGTAGGGTGTTGAAAATACTCCTTGGATTCCCATAAGTTCATTAAGCTTGTTCACCATGTAGGAAGTAAAGTTGATGCCTGTCGTGTTCTGAGGCGCGGCACAGACACACAACGGGGAATCCTAGCCTTAGGATTGGATTTGTACTAAATCTTGGTTAGATGACAGGGAAGGCAATAATGTTTACCTTGCGGCCCTGGATGAATAATCTATACTAGGTGTGGCTAGAGAGAGGCGCAGAGTACAGAAGACACAGGACAAAAATGTGAATAGAACTTAATTTTTATTGGTGAATATGAAATGGAATATATAGTGGTTAGGAATACAACAAAACACTACCAGGACGGTAGGATCACTAGCCACAAGCATGAGTGGGGCAAGTGAGTTGTGCAGAGTCAGAAAACCAAACAATCATATTTCCTGAAGCAGAAGCCAGTTCATTTTGAGAGTCAAAAGCAAAAGCAAGAGATTTGCCTTCAAAATGGCCCAATAAAGGCAAAATTGAAACATGGTGAATGCTGTTATTCACAACATTGTCCCCCTCTAGATTGACCTTTGGGGGGTGATACTTGCAGAGGAACTTGAAGTGTACGCAAGCAAAAGGGCGACCACTGGAGAGGAGCTTTACAGTGTACTTAGATCCTTGTTTGAAAGTCACCTATAAAGGACCAATCCACAGGGAGTCCAGTTTGTGTGCGCGCCCACCCACACGGTGTTGATAGTATAGAACATGGTCACCAACAGCAAACTCAGGCAAGGGGGAGCGCCCTGCGTTGTCAGGAGAGAGCTCGAGCATCTTAGTCTTATATGCAGAAGTGTAGGTAGTGTCTTGTATATCAATGATGCGGTTGACTAAGTCTTTGATGTGGTTGTCAGGATTCATAGCCTTATCAGAGGAGAGTAGGGGAACCCCCAAGAGCAACAGAGTGGTTGATTCACGCCCATACAACATGGCAAAGGGGGAGTACCCTATGACCCAATGCTTGCTCAGACAATAGGCAAAGAGTGCAGCAGGTAAGTATAGGTCCCAATTGGCAGCTTCAGAGTAGGTGAGTTTCCTCATGATAGAAACCAGTGTTGAGTTGGCACGCTCAACTGCTCCATTAGTGGAAGGATTATAGGGAGCAGAGAACAATTGGTGAGTTCCTAGAGCTTCAACAACAGAGGTTAAAAGTTTGGCATTGAAGTTGGTTCCGTTGTCTGATAACAGCACTTGAGGACAGCCATGGTGGTAGAAAACATCCTGCAGCAGGAAGGCAGCAGTAGTCTTAGCAGTGATGTCTTTAGTAGGGCGAGCTTCTACCCACTTGCTGAAATAGTCAACGGCAATCAGGATAAAGTGGCATCTGGAGCGTGAGTGGGGGAGAGGACCTACAGCATCAATGCTGAAAGTGTGAAAGGCATGTTGAGGGGGGACCAATTTGAACTCGTGGGAAGCAGCTCAGGGCCTCTGAAGTTGGCAGTCATGGCAACTAGCTATGACATCTGGGATCAACAGGCAAAGATTCTCCCAGAAGTAATTCTTCTGAAGCCAGTCAAAGGTCTTGGCAATGCCTCCATGGCCAGTTTCTTTATGAGCTTGTGACACCAAGGAGAGGCAAAGACTGGGGCGCACATATGGCAGGTATTGACCCTGCACCTTCTTGAAGAGTTGGTTGTTGCGTATGAGGGTGTCTTCAGACAATTTGGACAGGGCAAGTCAAATCTCTTCTGTCTCACTTTCCCAGGAAGAAGGGTAGCCAATTAGCTTGTACAGGCGGTCTGCCTCAGCAGGATGTAGGGCAAGGATGGGCATTTGGGACAACCCATCAGCGTTCTGATGTTGAATCCCAGGGCAATGGAGCACAGTGAAATCATAACCTTGCAGGCGGAGAGCCCATCTTGCTAAGTGTCCTTCAGGCTCCTTAAGTTGTTGTAACCATTTGAGCAAAGTGTGGTCAGCAACGACAGTGAAATGAGTACCATACACGTAGTGGCGGAATTGTTTGACTGCATGCAGCACAGCAAGGCACTCCTTCTCTGTAACGCTATAATTCTTTTCATGCTTATCCAGCACATGGGAAGTATAGGCTACAGGGTGGTCCACACCTTCATTGTCAAGCTGAGCCAAGATAGCCCCAATAGCAAGGTCACTAGCATCAGTGTACAAGGTGAATTCCTTATTGTAATTGGGGTACACTAAAATGGGTGCTTCTTTGAGTTTCTGCTTTAGAGTCTTGAAGGCTTACTGTTGGCTGGCGGTCCATTTGAAAGGAACATTACGCAATAGTTGGACCAGGGGTTTGCTAGTATCAGCAAAATCAGGGATGAATTGTCTATAGTAACCCATCATGCCCAGAAAGACTTGTACTTCTTGTAGGTTGGTGGGCAGAAGCATTTTGTTGATGGCTTCAACCTTCTTGGTCATGGGATGAATCCCCTTTGGGTTACTTCATGGCCCAGGAATTCAAGGCACTCTTTGAAGAAAGCACACTTGGAGGGCTTTAACTTGAGGCCAGCTTCTAGGATCTTTATGAACACCTCTTTAAGATAGGCTAGGTGATCTGTGAAAGTTGCGCTGAAGACTGTTATATCATCTAGGTAGACTAAGACACACGGCAACTTCAAATCACACAGGATGGAATCCATGGCCCTCTGAAAAGTTGCTGGGGCATTACAGAGCCCTTGTGGCATGCAGGTAAGTTCAAAAAATCCTTCTGATGTGATGAGTGCAGCCTTCTGATGGTCTTCAGGAGAGACGTAAACTTGCCAGTAGCCAGATGCCAAATCCATGGCAGAGAAAAACTTAGAACCTCCAAGGCATTGAAGGGCGTCATCAATGCGCGGTAAGGGATAGGAATCTTTCTTGGTTAGAGAATTCAACCTTTAATAGTCCATCACAATCTGGTGTCCACCATCCTTTTTCTTTAATATGAGCAGGGGGGAAGCCCAGGGACTTTGAGAGGGAGCTAGCAGTCCAGCATCCAGCAGTTGTTTGAGCTCCTTAGAAACCTGCACATCTTCCACTTGGCTGCGGCAGTATGGCTTGGCAAAAAGGGGGGCATCTCCTGTGTCAATCTGATGAATCACACCTTTGGCCAGTCCATAATCAGTGCTATCTTTAGCAAAGATGTCTGAGAATTGGTCTAGTAAATCAAGCACCTCCTTCTGTTGTACCAGGGACAACTGAGGGAAATCTTGGGCCGTGAACAGAGATAGGACTTGAGGCTCATCTTTGGGTAGGTTAAAGTCTTGAAACGTTCCAAAGGGGTGAAGAGACAAGAAGTCAGGAGCATTTAAAAACTTTCTGTAACCAACAACCTGTCCTCTGGATACTGTCATAAGAAGCGCAGTAAGGTTGGCAACTAGTAATTGAATGGGATCCTTGTGGGAAACGTCTAGAATTTTAGGACAAAGGTAAGGCTTGTTATGCCCCAGCAAAGGAGGGGAGTACAGCTCTAAGAAAGTCCGTTCAGGTAGTTCATATGATATCTGGGAGTCTATGATAGCCTGAGAGCCTGGGGGGGATAGTGATAGCAGACGTGGCCATGAGAGAGATTCCCTCAGTTGCAGGACAACCCATGAGAGGACACTTCATGTTGGTGGAATGGGTTTGGTATTTTAGGGTGAAAACTCCAGTGGGGTACTCCAGAGTACATGTCTTCAAACGTTTACCAGGAACTTTGATTGGCTCTTCAAAGATCAGAGGGACTTTGTACCCTAGGATAAAAAGATAACCATCCTTTAGGTTGATGATCCCTTCATATTCCCAAAGGAACTGGTGCCAACCAAAAGGCCATAGCTCTCTTTTCTAGAACAACTACTGGCGCAGCCAACAGGAGTTTACCAAATTGCATTGGTAAGGCAGAGTACGCACCAATGGCGCAAGTCATGGAGAGACCAGCGGTACCATAGGATTGATGGTAGTTGAGATCAGGGGCCAGCTTAAGTTTCTTCACCAATTTAGAAGAAACAACGTTGACAGGAGAACCGGTGTCCAGGACGGCTTTGATCTTGACCTTTTGGATAGATATCTCTACTCGGGTGGTGGTGCATCCAAAGGGTGGCAGAACAGCCAAGATATCCTGTGCCTCAGCTAGTTCCTTGTCCCATTTCTCAATCATGCATCATAGTCCCAGAAACTCCTTATATACATTTTGGAGGGGGAGTGAGACAGATACATTCTTGAAAACAGCATCTGCAACTTCAGCGGCTTCCTCTGATGATTCCACTAATACAGGGGACCTTTTTGCCTGAGTAAGATAGGGGCGGGAGACAACTGCTTTGGCCTCAGATGAGGGCTTGGTGGTAGTTGTAGTATTCCCAGATTGTAGCTTGTAGGGAACAGAAATAGTCTCAGGGACGGCAAGAACAGAATACCTGTATGCATCATGGTCTTCAACATCAGATTCATCCACATCAGAATTGTCAGAAATGTCATGGAACAGGAGGAGGATAGGAGGAGCTTTATCATCAACAGGCTCAGAGTCAGTAGCAGGCGGGGGTGTAGGAGGAGACTGGGAAGAGTTGTCAACCAAGAGCGTCTCCGCCTCTAGGTTAAATGTTCTTTTCCTGACTGATCCTTAGGATCAGCTCCTTCAACCCGCGGATTGGTGCAGACGCAAGAGTGGTGGCCTATCTGACCACAGTTGTGGCAACCCTGACGTTGAGAAGAATTCTGGGAATTCATAGTGAGGATACAAGGGCCGCAAGAAGAGGAGCCAGAGTTGGAAGTGGCACAACTTTCCTGAACAACTGCCCCAGAATGGGTAAGATGCATATCTTGGAGCAGTGTTTTTATGCTTTTCATGGAGGACAGCATAGCCTTGTGGGCCTTGAAATGGAGGCATAGGAGTTGATTCACCTTGAGGGCTTGAGCGCAAGCCATGTAGGCTTCATGGGCTGTCAACTGTCTGTTTGTTATTAACTGCTGTCCCTCCATGTAAAATCTGTCTGCAAATTCAGCTAATGTTTAATTTGGGCTTGAAGGATATGTGCATGAAAGCATCCTTTTTCACCTCCAGGCTAAGATCACCACCAAACTTGTCAATCAGGAGCTGTTTCATGTCCTCCCAGGTCTTGATGGAGGGCAGCTCTAGTACAACTACCTCTTGCAGGTTGGGTGTAGGCAAGTCAGAATAAGTTCTTTCTTAACTTCATCTGATGCTTGTCTCATAGAAGTCTTGTAAATAGTTAAGAAAGCTGCAATAGTCGAGATTTAGGATCAAAGACTTGTTTAAAAGTAGGCTTGAAGTGTGCCTCGGGAGCTGGACCACCATTGCTGCTGTTGAGTACATTTATGCGCGGGGAGAACTCAGCTTCAGATTTGGAGGGGGGTTGTCTAGCCCATAGTTGTCAAACACTTTCTTCAAGGTTAGTTAGAGTATTGGTGGTTCTGGCACCCGTAGTGTTGACTAGAGCGGTCTGTCATTCAGTAACATCTAGGTGTTGTCCTTGGGTAGTGACAACCGTGGAGAGCTCAGCCAGTTGCAAAGTAAGGGATGGCCCACTGATAAGCAAGGGGCAAATCTGTTGTTTACCTAATTGATCAACTCACTCATCTCCTGTACGTCCCTGTCCAACTCAGTCTGGTCTTGTTTCAAATGATCCACCTCATTAGCTAGGGCAATAACTCTCTGGCACAGTGGATTCAAGGAGCCCCCGCTAAGCCAGGACAACAGCCATCCTCCTTGTTAACCCCAAGTGGACTAGCAGCAGCCGTTACTACCTCACGTAAAGCAGCAACTTCTTGCTGTAGTTCAGCGACCTTAGCAGCCAGCACAAGAACCTGGGGATCAGGTTGAGGCACTTCAGTAGGACGTCCTTGGCTAAGAGTGGAAGCATGTAATTCCCGGATGGCCTCCCAGATTTTCTGCTCTCTGTCCACCAGATAATCAGCAGGAGGAGAAGGCGGAACATCAGGTTTGGGAGTGGACAGCTCATTCACCTGACTCTGAAGTTTGGCTATAGCAGCAGCAGTGGTAGCTCTCTCTTGAACAAATTCTGCACTGAGTTCATTTAGGCCTTGGACTGCAAGGTCAGCTATCTGTTGCAATAGCTCAAAGGAATAGACACTAAATGCATTGATCTGTTGCACTAGGCACTCAAAGTTGGAGAGATAAGCGTTTAGGGTGGAGTCTACTTGAGTTTGCCAGGGTTGTTCTAACTGGTGAAACTCAAGTAGTTGCTCCCTAACGCACTCAGGGATAGACTGGCGCATTTGCTCAATGGAATTGACTAAACATGTTTGAGAGGTGACCAAATCACGCTGATTGTCAGATATCAGGGAGAGCAGGGAATGAATCCATTGTTGGTAGGCGGCAAGCTGGTCCCAATGATGGGTAACAGCTGCTTGTAGAGACAAGCTTTCTTGAACGTGGAGTCCCAACACCATCTGGTGATGGGCCAAGGCAGGCTGTACAAAGGATGACAGCAGATGATCAGCAGAGCCAGCCGCTGAGAGGAGGTGTTGTGGAAACTGAGGGGCCACAATTAACTCATAGTATTTGGCACGGCTAAACTGTAACTGAAGGTGAGGGATGGCCCCGTCCCGAGCTATCCCAAGGGCTACTGCCATGACTTGTTCCAAGTTAGGGGTACCCATAGAGTAAGCAACTAAGCAGGGACCATTCTCAAGACTCAGTACAGTAGGGACAACAGGCGGGTTGGTGATGTCCTCCTCAATAGGAGGGCTGGTAATTTCAGGTGAGGTTGACCCCTGAATAGGCGGAGGTGAGGGACCTTCAAACATAGATGCAAAAGGGATAACCAAGGTGCTTACAGCCCCTGTAGTGAGCACCATTTTTGTTGTGTTCTGAGGCGCGGCACAGACACACAATGGGGAATCCTAACCTTAGGATTGGATTTGTACTAAGTCTTGGTTAGATGACAGGGAAGGCAATAGCGTTTACCTTGTGGCCCTGGATGAATAATCTCTACTAGGCGTGGCTAGAGAGAGGCGCAGAAGTACAGAAGACACAAGGACAAAAATGTGAATAGAACTTAATTTTTATTGGTGAATATGAAATGGAATATATAGTGGTTAGGAATACCACAAAACACTACCAGGACGGTAGGATCACTTGCCACAAGCATGAGTGGGGCAAGTGAGTTGCGCAGAGTCAGGAAACTGAACAATCATATTTCCTGAAGCAGAAGCCAGTTCATTTTGAGATTCAAAAGCAAAAGCAAGAGATTCGCCTTCAAAATGGCCCAACAAAGGCAAAATTGAAACATGGTGAATGCCGTTATTCACAACAGTGCCGTTGTCAGTGAGGATAACTTGGTGGCAACCATGACGTAATATGATCTGTTCAAGTAGGAATTTTGCAGTGTGTTAGCACCTAAGTCGCGCACTGCCTTTGCCTCCACCCATTTGGTCAAGTGGTCTATTACAACAATGATGTACTTGGTGCAATAGTTGCTAACTGGCAAGAGTCCTACGACATTGATTGAGACGGTGTGCCAAGCAAAGTTAGGCTGAGCTAAGTGATAGGATGTTGACTTCTTGAACGGGTTTCCCCTTGGCATTCTTTACAGCAGCTCAGTGTTTCTTGTACGTCAAAGGCCATGGCTTCCCAAAAATATGTGGTTTTTAGCTGTGCAGGTGTCTTCTGGAAGGCGCCATGCCCTATTGCCTTATGAGCGCAAACTATTAGATCAGCCCGTTCTGATGGTCTGGGCATTATTCTTATTCCTTCTAAAGTGTGTTTCAATATATGCCCATTCTTGATTTTGGTGTCTTCCAGCAGCCTATCTAGAGTGTGCTGGACTTCTGCAGGCTCATCCTGGTAGTTGCCTGCCAACACTTTATCATAAAGTAGGTCAGAGACATCAGCCAGGTGGGCTACCATTGGTAGCCAAGACAGTCCATCCGCATTCTGATGTTTAACACCTGCTATGTGTGATATTTCAAAGTTGTAGGCCTGGAGCTTTAGCGCCCATTGTGCTAGGCGCCTTTCAGGTTCTTTTAAGCTCTGGAGCCAGCGTAATGATGCATGATCTGTTATTACTTTGAAGTGGACGCCATGTAGGTATACAAAAACTGTTTGTATGTTTGTATCACTTCCAGGCACTCCCATTCAGTCACAGTATAGTTATGCTCATGAACGTTCAGAGTTCTGCTGCAGTAGGCTAAAGGGTGTTCTTCACCATTGGAGTCCACCTGGGAAAGCACACTGCCCACAGCAGTCAGTGAGGCATCCGTTTGAACAATGAATTTGCGGCTGAAGTCTGGGTATTTCAGGATTGGTTTGTTCATGAGTCTCAAGCGTAGGGTGTCAAAGTCTTGTTGACAGGCTGGGGTCCAGTCAAATTTCACATCACTCTTCAATAAATGGAAAAGGGCCTCCCCCTTCCTTGAGAAGTCTTTGACAAAGCGCCAATAATAACCAATCATTCCCAGAAACACCTGGACATCTTGTTTATTGGACAGCACCTTCATTTTCTCTATGGCCTCAACTTTGGCTGGCTGAGGCTGTAATCCTTTGGCATTGACCACAAAACCAAGGTATTTGAGCTGATCCTTAAAGAAGTTGCACTTCCTGGGTTTGACCTTAAGCTAGCGGCTTCTAGGCGCCAAAAAACCTCCTCAAGGTGTTGAAGGTGATCAGAGAATGTCTGTGAAAAGACATTGATGTCGTCCAGATAGACTAAAACGCAGCTCAGCTTGAGGTCATGGAGCATATCATCCATGGCATGTTGGAATGTGGCAAGTGCATTGCACAGTCCTCGTGGCAATCAGGTAGGTTGGAAGAGACCTTGACTGGTGATGATGGCACATTTTTCTTGCTCCTTGGGAGGTAATTCAATCTGCCAATATACAGATATTAGATCCATTGCAGGGAAGACCTTAGCGCCTTCAAGGCAATCAAGCGCATCATCAATACATGGAAGAGGATAGGAGTCCTTCTTAGTGATGTTATTAAGCTTGTGATAGTCAATGACAACACGGTTGCCCCATCTTTCTTCTTGACTATGAGTACTGGGGACAACCTCAGGCTCTTGGATGGGACAAGTAGACCTAATTGAACCAGCTTCTTGATTTCCTCATCTACTGCGGCGTCAGAAGCACAAGAACGTTGTATGGGACAAAGACATATAGGACGTTCCTTGCCCGTGTCAATGTGGTGGAGTGTGTTACATGCACACCCAAGATCAAAGTCATCCTTGGCAAATATCTTCTTTTATTTCTCAAACAGGGCAAGGACTGCGTCCTATTGGGCAACAGTGAGTCCTTGCAGTTTCTCCTGTGGAATGATGGCACATACAGCAGGTGGTATTACTTCTTCTGAAGGGAGGCCAAACTCATCCAGGGAGCCAAATTGTGTATCTTCATCACCTCTTCTACCGGTAATAGATGCAAGTACACCACTACTTGATGGTGTTTTACCTCAACAAGAGAGTTATTGAGGTTGGTAAGTAACACCTTTATGGGCCCATGATTAGGCAGCACAATGCCAGGAGCAACCAGGGGTTCTAGTCTAGAGCAATTCTGGGGGGTTTCTATTTCCCTGTAAAGCCCTTGAGGGATTTGTAAATCTAATCCGATATCAATCAGCACCTGATTTCCAGCCGGGATAGTGTAAGAAGAGTTGGCACACAATGGTAGACCCTTATATTCTTCAACTTGGGTGGGAAGATGTTTAACCTGACGTCCCAACTTATGATACTTGACTGGGACAACACTGTTGCAATATGCAAGGTTAACATAGGGAGTGGTTTGGCTAACCATCTCTGGGTTTGTTTGGTTGTAATACAGAGGGATTTCCTACCCCAATATTTTGAGAGCATCATTCTTGAGGTCAGTCTTTAGTCCATACTGTTGCATGAACAAGGTTCCAATCAGGATATTGTAGTTCTCATTGGGTAGCAATATAGCTGGGGCAGAGACTGCCAGAGAGCCAAAGCATAAGGGAGCGCACTGTACACTCCTTGGGCAATGGTACAGTCTAGTCCAGCTGTACCATACTGATTCTTGTGATCAATATCTGGAGCAAGCCCCATTTTCCGCACTAGCTTGGAGGAAACTATATTTATAGGGGACCCAGTGTCAATAATAGCTTGCACCTTGAGTGTATTCACAAAAATATCAGCATAAGTGCACTCAGAATAAGAAGAACCCATGTTGTTTACTAAGTGGATGTCTAAATTGTTGTCAGTGTAGAGGAATTCAACAATACTGTCACATAGTTCTGGGTGGTGATTCTTCATTGTCTCCATGGGGATGACCACATTGACGCCCCTAAGGGGAGTGGCATCACCCAAGCGTTGGGGTTCCGTATCAGGCAAATTGTCTAATAACTGGCAAGCATAAGTGTAAATTCACTGCCACCCCTGGCATTGGATCATAAAATATTCCCCCGCCGCACTAAGAAAGGGCCAAAAATGCCAGCCAAACCCCTCCATTCTTTAGAGGATTTAGCGCATACTGTTGATGAGAGGTTTGTATTGGCCTACCCTGCGGATTCCTTGCCCTTGGTTGATCCTTCCTGTGAAGAAACATTGGTTAATTTGGACTACTTACTGGCCTGGTGTCGCCCATTTCTAAAAACTATCAGGGTTAGCCAATCAAAGGCTGTCACATTAATTCTTGACAACTCAGTTGAATTTCAAATGCCTGGTACCCCTCCCAGCCAATCAGGTGGTTCTGCGGAAATTAGCTTGAAACCCTCCAGTGCTCCTGGCCTTGATCATCAAAATTTCTCTTCCAGCCAATTGGATCCAGTCCCAACTGCCATGTGATTATTTTCCTTGCAATCCTTCCCTTTTAACACAGCAAGGTGACTTTCAGTCCCCTGCATGTCTATTTCCAATAATATTAAAAAGCTTGGAACTTATTGTATACAATTTTAAAAATAGTACTGTCTGGAGCCCCTGTTTTGGAGTTCCTATCATCTAGATTTAAAGTGTTAGTTATTGTTTTAAAGCTTACCTTATATTGGCCCGCTTTGAACCGCTATCTCCTCTGAGGCCTTTGAAAGTAGTCAAACTACATAGTTGTTGTCTTTCCTACATTTTCTTTCAAAAACCAGCTTTCAAACTTGAAATTTTTAATTTAATCTTCAATATAATTACCATTGTTATTTTGGATTTTTATTTAAAAACTCTTGTTTTCAAACCGCTTTTGCTTTCTGGTTTTATTAAAGGCACCTGAGACCATTGTAAAGCTTCCCCAAGCCACCCTGTTGCTCCTTGTGCCCCTTTTGACCAGATTGCCCTGTTAGGGAATTCTTTTAGTGTTAACTCTTTTGGAAAACCCACCAATCTCTCCCAAATTTTGTGGAGATTGTAACCATGATACTCCCAGTTGCCAAGTTTGTTGTGTTTTCCTTAGCTCCATTCCTTCTACTTCTGTGGTCTACCTCCCCTGCTCTGTGGGGGGAAATCTCCTCATCTGCCTGGCTTCTAAGAGAAGATCCTTCTGGTCTCTGGGATCTTTCCAGTGACCTCCTCTTTTCTGGAGAGGCTGTGATTAAGAGTTTGGCATGAGACAACCTGGATATGGATATTGTTGATTCCACCTTGCCTGCCTCTGTGGAAGAATTGCCTTCCATGACTTCCCTTCCCAGTTTGAGCCAGAGCAACTCGGCACCACTTGTGACCCCTGAGGTGCTTCCTCCCACTCCCACCTGCACTCCTTGGCTGCTCACTGGACTGATGTTAATGAGCCTGAACACTTACTTTCTTCAACTGTCCCCCGCATCCTCCTTGTGGTCCCCTCTTTGAGCGGCCATCCCAGTCCTCCACTGGGCGGTATCCTGGTGATTTGTGTCACTGGGATGGGAGCCAAACTTAGTTAGTTTAGCCCCTCTCTCTCACAATAAGGCTTGGACACTTCCTTAGTGGCCTCTTGAGAGGCCTGAACCTTGGAGCAGGTCTGTACCATGTGCACATTGTTGACAAGAACTCAGTGTCAGTCAATAAGAGTAGGTCAGGTGGAACATTTGTGGATTGTGTGGATGTAGAGAGCTCCTCCTCTACTCCACACTGACTTTTCCCTACACTTCAGGTCCCAAGGGGGGCAGCACGTGTATACCCATCTTTGAGTTGCAACTAGAGGCGTAATGGCCCATCTGGTTGCAACAGTGACAGATTACCTTAGTGATATCAGGTTTTGGTGGGGACTTGTTGTTGTTGATGGGAGCCTCTGAGTGTCCTGGATAGTTGGAGACTGGGTGGGGCTTTGATCCAGTGTTGGGGGGTCCAAAGGTGTCACCACACTGGCGTAAGTAATGTACCATGCCGCCCAAGGTACAGTTGTCCTGGAAAGCTGGCATGAGAGTTTGGTATAAGGCTTTGTAGGACTTTACTGCGGCGCGTAAAGCTATATGGCGTCATTCACAGTCAGGGACCCTGAGCCAGTGAGGATATGTGCCTCAAGGTAGAAGCGGTTGGCAAAGTCAGCAATTATTTTGTCTTTTCTGAAGCTAATCATCAAGAACTTATTCTTCCTTTTGGTAACCCAGGCAATGCTAACAAATTTGTATAATAGCACATAATTTTGCCGCTGCATACAGCCAATTGTGTTTGGGCATGTGCAGGATTATTAGATCAGTACTAGCTGCATCCAATTGATTGAGTAGTGTGGTGGCTTTGTCTTGGTTGTTGGCCTCATACATAGACATCTCAAAAAGACGGATGAAGGTATGTACATTGCCCTTAGGGTCAAATTTGGGCAAGTCAATTGGTTTTATACATGTAGGGGTTTTGGCTTGGACAATGGCAAGGGGGGACTCTTTGCAACAGCTTTGGTTGAAAAAATTGGTACAAGAGCTCCCAGCTGGGCCAGTCTCCCTGGGTGCTCATGGGGTATCAACAGACATGGAAGGGATGGCAAAGTCTCATGGGAGGCTTCAGCTGCCTGAAGAGAATGAGGTAGCCCCGTTGTTGTATACTGAACTGGAGGTGGGCTGTAGTGTGGCGCTTTATCCAGAAGGCATGGCGGAAAGACTAGGTCCTCCCAAGTCTTGGCCAGTGCAGCGGCATCTGGAATCCACCAACTTGGCCTGAGCATCTACTATTTCTATCTCTGCATTTCAGAGGTAGGAACAAAGGCGCTCAATCAGCCTGGCACATTGAACCATTCCTTTGTGAAAGCCTTCTATGGCAGCACACTGGGAGGCGGAGCGCTTGTCATGTCCCCTCAGTTCAGCTTGTAATTCCTCAAGCTCGGCCTTGAGGGAAGCAATACTCTGCTCTCCTTTGTCATGTATCCGCTTTATTTCCTGAAACATCTCATTATTTGTGGCCGCAATATCCTCTACTTGTTGCTCTACTTGATTAAGTTCAGAGAGGCTGTGATCCTCAGTGGTTGAGTCTTTGGCAAATTGGGATGAAAATTCCTGGCGTAGCTGAGAGACCTCTTCTTGAATGGTTTCCTTGATATGGTTGTCATATTATATGAAGCCGTCTCAAAGTGCCAGAACCTCAGCCTTGGCAACATTAGAAATATTACTGGACTCCTCATTCTCCTGCCAGGAAAGGCGTCGTACCTCATTGATATTGTCTTTATTGTTGACAACCTTCTTGTCCAGGTCACGCAGACAACTACTTTGTTGCTCCAAGGAGGCGTCATGTTTGGCGAGAAGATCATCCATGTTGCTCTTGGTTATGTGGGCCCCCACTATGTATTGATTGATGGCTATGGCATGGCGGGTAACATCCCAGGCCCTGGCGGGCCCTAACCCAAAATTCTTCAGAGTTGGCTCTATTACATGGACCAAGCAACTATTTAACTGGTGGGTGAGGTCCTCTAGCTGGCGGGCCAGAGTGGCTTGATTTTCCTTGTTGGCTTGAGTGTAAGCTTGGATTTCCTAAAACTCAAATTACAATTGTCATACTATCCAGTCCTGGTAATGGTGTTGGCGCTCTGCATACGTAACCAGGTCTTAAGGCTCCAAGTGATGTCGGGCTTAGACTCCCAGTAGCTGATGTAACACAGGGTGGAAAAATCCTTGCAGATAGTCAGTTGCTGTTGTGAATGCAGCTATTCACATTATTTCAATTTTTCCTTCAGTGGGCTATTTTGAGGACAAATCTCTTGCTTTCTCTTTTGCTATTCAAAATGAGTTGATGACCAATTCAGGAAATACAATTGTTTGGTTTCCTGATCCCTACATAACTCACTTGCCCCACTAATGCTGGTGGCAAGTGATCCTACCGTCCTGGTAGTGTTTTGTGGTATTCTCAACCACTGTATATTCCATTTCCTTATTCACCAATAAAATTAAGTTCTATTCACATTTTTATCTTTGTGTCTTCTGTACTCCGCGCCTCTCTCTAGCCACAACTAGTAGAGATTATTCTTCCAGGGCTGCAAGGTAAACACATTTGCCTTCCCTGTCATCTAACTGAGACTTAGTACAAATCCAATCCTAAGGTTAGGATTTCCCATTGTGTGTCTGTGCTGTGCCTCAGAACACAACAAAAATGGTGCTCACTACAGGGGCTGTAAGCCCCTCAGTTTTCCCCTTTGCATCCACGTTTTCAGGTCCTTTGCCTCTGCCTATACAAGAGTCAACTTCACCTGAAATAACCAGTCCTCCTATTGAGGAAGATATTGCCAACCAGCCTATAACCCCCACAATATTGAACCTTGGGAATGGTCCCTGCCTAGTTGTTTACCCCATGGGTACCCCTGACTTAGATCAAGTCATGTCAGTAGCCCTTGGGATAGCCCATGAAGGAGACATCCCTCGCCTTCAGTTGCAGTTCAGTCAGGCTGAATACCATGAGTTAATTGTGGCTCCTCAATTTCCACAACATCTCCTCTCAGCAGCTGGCTCCGCTGAACACTTGCTATCATCCTTTGTGAAGCCTGCCTTGGCCCACTATCAAATGATGTTGGGGCTCTACATCCAAGAAATCTTGTCTCTGCAAGCTGTGGTTACTCATCACTGGGACCAGTTTACTGCCTATCAACAGTGGATTCATTCCCAGTTTTTGTTGGTATCTGACAATCAACGCAACTCTGTCACCTCCCAGGCCCGTTTGGTTAATTCTATTGAAATAATGCGCCAGTCTATCCCCAAATACGTGAGAGAACATCTACACAAGTTTCACCAGCTAGAACAACCCTGGCAAACTCATGTGGATTCCACCTTAAACGCTTATCTCACTGACTTCAGTATATATTCCTTTGAACAACTACAGCAGGTAGCGGACTTTGCTGCTAGCGGCCTTAATAAACTCAGTACCACATTTGATCAAGAAAGAGCAGCCACCACTGCTGCCATAGCCAAACTCCAGAGCCAAGTAAATGAGCTATCTACGCCCAAGCCAGATGTTCCGCCCTCTCCTCCTTCTGATGACTTGGTGGATAGGGAACAGAGAATATGGGACGCCAACAGAGAACTATGTTTAACTACTCGCAGTCAGAGACGTCCTGCTGAGGCGCCTCAACCTGACCCCTGGGTTCTTGAACTGACTACCCAAGTTGCAGAGCTACAGCAAGAACTTGCCGCCCTACATGAAATGATGGCAACTGCTGCTAGTCCAGTTGGGGTTGTCAATGAAGATGGCTGCTGCCCTGGTTTATCTGGAGCACCACAAATCCAATGCGCTAGGGAATTAATTGCCCTAGCTAACAAGGTGGATCAATTGAAGCGGGACCACACTGAGCTGGATAGAGACATACAAGAAATGAATGAAGTAATCAAATCTGTAAATTCTAGGTTTGCTCCTTGCCTCTCATGGGGCCATCCCTTACTTCATGTCTGGCTGAACTCTCCACAATAGTGACCACCCAAGGTCAACGCCTAGATACTACTGCACAACAGACCACTCAAACTGTCAATACTGGGGCCCGTGCTGTTGAGACTCTCACCACCCTTGAAGAAAGTGCTTGCCAGCTATGGGCTATACAACCCCTCTCAGAATCTGAGGCAGAGTTTTCCCCATGTATCAACATACTTGATAGCAACAATGATGGTCCAACTCCTGAGGCACATTTTAAGCCTACCTTTAAGCAAGTCTTTGACCCCAGAACCTTGACCATTGCAGCTTTCCTAACTATCTATAAAACTAACATACAAAAGGCATCAGATGATGTCAAAAAGGAACACATCCTGACCTGTCTACACCCAACCTGCCAAGAGGTAGTTATGCCAGAACTACCCTCCATTGAGACGTGGGAAGATATGAAGCAGCTTCTGATTGATGAGTTTGGTGGTGACCTTAGCCTGGAAGTGAAAAAGGATGCCTTCATGCATATTGCTTTTAGACCTAAGGAGACGCTAGCTGAATTTTCAGATAGATTCTACATGGAAGGACAGCAACTGATAACAAGCAGACAATTGACAGCCCATGAAGCCTACATGGCTTGCGCTCAAGCCCTCAAGGTTAACCAACTTCTGTGCCTTCACTTCAAAGCCCATAAGGCTATGCTTTCTTCCATGAAAAGCATAAAGACGTTGTTGCAAGACATGCACCTTACCCATTCTGGAGCAGTTGTTGGGGAAGGTTGATCTGCTTTTAACTCTGGTTCATCTTCCTGTGGTCCTTGCATTCTTACTATGAATTCACATAATCTTCCTCAACGCCAAGGTTGCCACAACTGTGGTCAGATAGGTCATTATTCTTGAGTCTGCACCAATCTGTGGGTTGAAAGAGCTGATCCAAAGGAACAGGCAGGAAAAGAACAGTCAACCTAGAGGCAGAGATGCTCTTGGTTGACAATTCTTCCCAGTCTCTTCCAATCCCTCCCTATATGGCTGAATCCAAGCCTGCTGATAATGAGGCTCCTCCTATCCTACTCCTGTTTCACAATATCTCTGATGACTCTGACCTGGATGATTCTGATATTGACGACACTGATGCCTATGGGGACTCTGTTCTGACCATTCCCAAAACCATTACAGTTCCCTATAAGTTACACTCAGGAAAGACTAAAACTACTTCCAAGCCTTTGCCTGAGGCTAAAGAGATTGTTTTGCTCCCCCTCCAGACTGTTTATAAGGAGTTCCCGGGATTACAATGTATGATTGAGAAGTGGGATAAGGAACTAGCAGAGGCTCAAGATATCCTGGCTGTCCTTTCCCCCTTTGGTTGCACTACCACTCAAGTAGAGATATCTATTCAAAAAGTGAATATTAAGGCAGTTCTAGACACTGGCTTGCCAGTCAATTTTGTATCCTCTAAGCTTGTGAAGAAACTCAAACTTGCCCCTGACCTTAACTATCACTAGTTGTATGGCACAGCTAGACTGTCTATGACCCGCGCCATAGGGGCTTACTCTGCTCTGCCCATGCAGTTTGGCAAGCTTCTCCTAGCTGCACAGAAGTTGTCCTGGAGAATGAGAGTTACAATCTCCTAGTTGGCACCCAGTTCCTTAGGGAATATAATGGGATAATCAACTTGAAAGATGGCTACCTCTCTATTCTAGGATACAAAGTCCCCTTAATCTTCAAAGAGCCAGTTAAAGTTCTGGGGAAACACCTCAAGACCTGCGCTTTGGAATATCCCACTGGGGTTTTCAACCTCAAGTATCACACCCACTTTTCAAACATGAAGTGTCCACCCATGGCTTGTACTGTGTCTGAAGGAATCCCTCTCCTAGCCACGTCTTCTGTCACCATCCCACCTGGGTCTCAGGCCATCCTGGACTCCCAGATATCTTATGAACTACCTGAATGCACCTTCTTGGAGTTGTACTCTCCCCCCTCCTTAGGACGCAACAAACCTTACCTCTGTCCCGGGATCCTAGATGTCTCTCATAAAGACCCTGTTCAGTTGTTGGTAGCCAACCTGACTGCAATCCCTATGACCGTATCTAGGGGACAGGTTTTTAGATATGGCAAGTTGTTGGGCGCTCCTGGCGTCCTGTCCCTTCACCCCTTTGGTATGTTTCAAGATTTCAACCTACCGGAGGATGAGCCACAAGTCTTATCTCTGTTCACTGCACAAAACTTCCCACAACTGTCCCTGGTTCAACAGAAAGAGGTGTTATATTTACTAGACCAATTTTCTAATATCTTTGCTAAGGACAGTACCAATTATGGGTTAGCCAAAGGTCTTATCCATCAGATAGACACTGGAGATGCTCCCCCCTTCCGTGCTAAACCATATTGCTGCAGTTGTATGGAAGACGCCCAAGTATCTAAAGAGCTCAAACAACTGCTAGATGCTGGGCTGCTGGCGCCTTCCCAAAGTCTTTGGGCTTCCCCACTACTCATCTTAAAGAAGAAGGATGGGGTCATTGTATTGTGATGGACTATTGCTGACTGAACTCTTTGACCAAGAAGGACTTGTACCCTTGCTGTGTATTGATGATGCTCTCTGACAACTTGGAGGCTCTAAGTTCTTTTCTGCCATGGATCTGGCGTCTGGATACTGGCAAGTTAACCTATCCCCCAAGGATTGTCAGAAAGCCGCGCTAATTACTTCTGAAGGGCTTTTTGAGCCTACTTGCATGCCACAGGGACTTTGCAACGCCCCAGCCACCTTCCAAAGGGCCATAGACTCCATCCTTTGTGACTTGCAGTTGTTGTGCGTCCTAGTATACTTGGATGATATAACAGTTTTCAGCGCTACCTTCCCTAATCACCTGGCTCATCTCAAAGAGGTGTTAATAAAGATTTGAGAAGCTGGTCTCAAACTGAAGCCTTCCAAGTGCACCTTCTTCAAATAACGTCTTGAGTTCTTGGGCCATGAAGTAACCCAGACAAGAATTTGCCCAATGACTAAGAAGGTTGAAGCCATTGACAAAATGCTTCCGCCCACCAACTTGCGAGAAGTACAAGTCTTCCTGGGGATGATGGGCTACTACAGACAGTTTATCCCTGATTTTGCCAATATTAGTGAACCTTTAGTCTAGCTTTTCCGTAATGTTCCTTTTGAGTGGACCGCCAGTCAGCAGCAAGCCTTTGAGACCCTTAAACAAAAACTCAAAGTGGCACCAATCCTAGTGTATCCTGACTATGATAAGGAGTTCATCCTGCACACCAATGCTAGTGATCTAGCTATTGGAGCCATTCTGGCCCAACTGGACGATGAGGGTGTAGACCATCCTGTGGCTTACACTTCCTGTGTGCTAAACAAGCATGAGAAGAACTATAGTGTCACGGAGAAGGAGTGCCTTGTTGTGTTGCATGCAGTCAAGCAGTTTTGTCATTACATATACAGCACTCACTTCACAGTTGTCACTGACCATGCTTCTCTCAAATGGTTACAGCAGCTCAAGGAAACTGAAGGGCGCCTGGCTAGATGGCTCTATTTCTGCAGGGATACAACTTCACGGTGCTCCATTGCCCTGGAATTCAACATCAGAACACTGATGGGCTCTCCAGAATGCCTATTCTTGCTTTGCATCCTGCAGATGCCGACCAATTATACAAAATAATGGGTATCCTTCTTCTTGGGAAAGTGAGACAGAGGAGGTACAACTGGCCCTGTTCAAGCTATCCAAAGATACCCTTATATGCAACAATCAGCTCTTCAAAAAGGTACAAGACCAGTATCTGCCTTATGTACGGCCCAGTATTTGCCTCTCATTGGTGTCACAAGCCCATAAAAAAACTGGGCATGGAGGCATTGCCAAGACTTTTGACTGGCTTCAGAAGAACTACTTTTGGGAGAACATTTGCCTGCTGATCCCAGACGTCATTGCTAGCTGCCACAACTGCCAGCTACAGAGGCCTTGAGCTGCTTCCCACGAGTTCAAATTAGTTCCCCCTCAACATGCCTTTCACACTGTTAGCATTGACGCGGTAGGTCCTCTTCCCGCTCTTTTTCTGGGTGTTGCTTTATTCTGGTTGCTATCAATCACTTTAGCAAATGGGTAGAGGCTCGCCCTACAAAGGACATCACGGCTAAGACAACTGCTGCCTTCCTGTTGCAAGACGTTTTCTACCGCCATGGCTGTTCTCAAGTGTTGCTCTCAAATAATGGGACTAACTTTAATGCCAAGCTAGCAACCTCTGTTGTTGAAGCTTTGGGATTGCACCAGTCCTTCTCTGTCCCCTACAATCCTTCCACTAATGGGGAAGTTGAATGTGCTAACTCTACACTGGTCTCCATCATGAGAAGCTCACCTACTTGGACGCTGCCAACTGGGACTTGTACTTACCTGCCGCCCTCTTTTCATACCGCCTTAGCAAACATTGTGTCACAGGATATTCCCCCTTTGCTATGCTAATGGGCAAGAGGCTACTACCCCATTGCTCTTGGGGCCCCCTGCTTATCTCGGATAAGGCCATGAATCCTGACAACCACATCAAGGATTTAGTCAACCAAATAATTGATATTCAAGCCACTGCTTACACTTCCGCATATAAGACTAAGATGCTTGAGATCTCTCCTGACAATGCTGGACTCTCCCCCCTGCCTGAGTTTAATGTTGGTGACCATGTCCTTTACTACCAACACAGAGTAGGTGGTTGCGCACACAAGTTAGACTCTCTGTGGATTGGCCCTCTAGAAGTAACCTTTAAGTGAGGGTCCAAATACAGTAGGACACGCCATTTCAAAAACAGCATCTCAAAAAACGCCATCTTGAAACACGACATCTTGAATTTCTGCTATCTCAATTTACTAGTAAAAACGCCATTTTGATTTACAGCATTTTGACTAAGAAAAAACAGTTTTAAAATTTTAGATTTTTTGAACTCTAAAAACTACCCAAAAAATTCCCAAAAATAAAAATTCAAAAAACATTTCTAGGCTTAAAAAAAGCCTCAGGCTTCCAAATCTGCAATAAAAAATGGGGTCAAAAAGTAGCAACAAGGTTGCGTAAAGTCCAAAAGTTAAAATAATCCCAAAAACAACCATTTTCATATATTTTAACTATAAACTATGCTTTAAAATAAACATATATTTGTACCAAATACCAAATAAAATTAAAATAATGATAAAATTAAAGGAAATATTAGAGGAGATAGAGTGGTGTTTATTGAGGAAGGATCATACATTAATTGAAAGAGCAACCAAGATAGCTTGGAGATGCTCAAGCTTGCTATCCTTGGGATAGTAGGCAAGGACCACCTTGCTAATCTCTGTATACTTTTTCACCGTTTTGGTTTGCTTGGGGGGATAATCCTTGGTCTTGATGCCTGTTTTAAAGAGGCAGGCGGAGATGGCCTGCTGAGTTTTGAGATGCACCATGATTTTGTTGAACTTGGGCTTCTGAACCCGGACCTTTGTGGCAAATTGACTATGCCACCCTTCAAGAGAAGAGGTGGTCTTGATTAGGCCATCCTTTACCTGCTTAAAGCAGTTCCATGTGATTGAGTCACTGCCTTTTCTGATGTGGCGTGCTCCTTGAAACACTCCAACCCATTGAGTTTCAAAATACTCTATGAATGGAGCAAAGGCTGCCTGGTTGGCAATAATGTAGGGATGGCAGAGGAGAGCGTCGTAGAAGGCATTAGTTTTCTCCTTCCGCACAAGGGCAAGGGCAGCAAAGCAGTTGAACACGTCCTTTGCTTCCTTTGTGCCTTCAGTGTAGACCAGCTCATGAAGTGCAGAGCAGTTTTGAAGGCGGCGGCAGAGTGCCTGCCAAAAGTGAAAGTAGCATCTCTGAGGAGAGCTCTTGAAGACTCTAATAAAAGCATTGGCCTGAGCCTACTCAAATCTACTACCAGGTATTTATGGTATGGAAGGCTTTTGGGCTTTTTCTTGATTAGGGTGGCTTCCTCTGACTGGGCATTTTTCTTGCACCCTCTAGTCTTCTTTGGCTCCTCTTCAATAGTTGGGAGGATCTCATCCAACTTGGCCTTTAATATTGTTAGAGCCCAGACATAAGTTTCCTGCTTCTTATTTGGGAGGAAAAAGAATACCAGGGGAAGAACAAGATTGCCAATCTGCCCATGGATATTCCAAAGCTGGCTAAAGAGCTTTGGGCAGGTTGAGAATGTTCCATCTGTAAGCCAGGTCTTGCATTTTAAAAGGTTGCCAAGATCCTGGGAGGCAGCAAAGCAGATGATCTGCTCTGGGGCATGTTGCCCATCATTGTGGAGAAATCTCTTTTCATGCCGTGAAAGCTTTTGCTCTTCAGTTAAAATCAACTGGTCAATTGATTTAGCACTGACGCCTTCAGTGCTCATACCATATCTCTGGTCAGTGAGATATCTCTGAGGTTTTTAGGCGCCACCAACAGTTGCCAGTTGGGTATCATTTAGATTAATGAGTGCATCATTTACGACCTCAGTTGCAGTTTGGTCTTTTGTGGTTGGTACAACCTGGCAAAAAAACCAGAGGATTAGTTGATAAAGTGGATCAAAGGGCTTGGCACAGTCATGCTCAATAGTCAGGGTTTTAAAATGAGTGAACCCATAGGTGGTAAGTCTAGCTGGACAGCCAACATTATCATATTTGAAGTGATGCTGACAAATGGGCTTCTTCTCGTCATTGCAGCTGAAGCTGTAGCCCTTGTGGACAAAGCCAGCACCCCTTTCTTTGTCATAATTGGATAGCTGGCAGGGTATGTGGCGGGCACAGCAAATGTGCCATTTCTGTTGCATACATTATGGATGGTATTAAGATCCCAGAGCTCAATTGGCTCATCTTCAGGAGCACCAGGCTCAGGCTCCTGCTCTTCTTCATCCTCAGGCTCTGAAGTGAGGTCAGAGTGGCAGTTAAAGTTGAACAACTTCTCTTGAGGGTCTGACAGGGAGTAAACAAACGGAGAATGGGGAGGGAGTGGGCTTGTTTCCTCAGGCTCTGGTGAGGGCGTAGGGGTCTTGGGGGGAGCTTTATCCTTAGCAGGAAGCTTTTTAGGGGTAGTTTTGGACTTTTTGGCCTTTGAAAGAGTGGTCTTGGACTTTGAGACCTTTGAGGCCTTGGACGCAGCTTTGTTGATGGACTTGGGAGGCATCTAAAAGTAAATTAGTATCAAAATATGAGCAATTTGGGAGATGTTTTTAAAGAGAAAAACAAGAATGTTTTTAATATAAAAGTATCAATTTTTTTACATATAATTGTAGAGGAGATCAAATAATATATACTATCAAAATTTCAATGTTTTTTTTTGAAAAAATAATTTTTTATTAGTAACGCAAGTAGGCAAAACTTTGAGTTTTGACTGAAAACTTGCTCTCAAGATGGCGTTTTTGAAGTGACGTAATTTGGGTGCTGTAGCTCAAAAACATAGTGTTTTTGACCATTTTTTATATTAAATTAACAAATTTACGGTGGAGCTACCTCAACCAGGCCAAAGAGCAAAACTTGAATTTCTCAAAAACTAGCTTATACAACTGGGGTTAAAAAGTACCCAGTTGTTTAGAGGAGATGAAAAAATATATATTTGCAAATTTTCATATGTTTTCTTATATTTTTTTATTGATGTTGGTTTTGATGTGAAACTATACTTCTGAAAAGTGGAAAGCAAGAATTGCGGTGGGGGAATCAATATAGCATAGCCTTGCGTCATAGGTGATTTCCCCTTATTTTCCCCTATCCATTGTGTGCCTTGAATTAATTGGGTGATGTGAAACTTGGTGGAATTTGAAGTGACATAAATCAAAATGGCGTAATCACCCTCTTCTATATTAAAATCACTATTAAAATATTAAATTGATGAAACCCTTATCAACGTATCCATGTATAATAAAGTTATAAATTACAAATAACAAAACTGGTTTTTTTTACCCAGCAATGACAATCACTAGAATGACTAACATAGTGGCGTCTTTTTAGGTTGTTCCTTTTATAAGTGTCTTAGATTAATACTATAGAAACATCTTCTGGCACTATACCACAGGCTTTATTTTAGTTCAGGTATAAACTTATTTTAGTTTAAGATAGATGGCGTAATTTGAAATGTCGTAAAGTCAAGATGGCGTAAATGCGCCCCACACTAAGTGATTTCATATGTAAATAAAGTTAGCAAAATAAGATTTAATTAATCTGACTCAAAGTGACGGAATTGAGATGGCGTAAATTTGAGATGCCATATTATAAAAGTATATGTAAATTCTAACTATTTTATAGTTTATTTTATTTTTTTGTGATTCAAAATCACTAACACAAAAAACGCATCTCAAATTAAATTTGAGATGGCATTTTTTGAGATGCTGTTTTGGAAATGGCGTGTTGTACCCCAAATACACTGTAAAGCTCCTGTCTAGTGGTTGTCCTTATGCTCATATGCATGCAAAGTTCCTTTGTAAATACCACCCCCTAAGGCCAATCTAGAGGAGGGCAATGTCGTGAATGCAGCTATTCACAGTATTTTGATTTTGCCTTTGGTGGGCCATTATGAGGACAATTCTCTTGCTCTTGCTTTTGCTACTCAAAATGAGTTAATGACCAATTTAGGAAATACAATTTTTTTTTCCTGATCCCTGCGGAACTCACTTGCCCCACTAATGCTGGTGGCAAGTGATCCTACCGTCCTGGTAGTGTTTTGTGGTATTCTCAACCACTATATATTACATTTCCTTATTCACCAATAAAATTAAGTTATATTCACATTTTTGTCTTTGTGTCTTCTGTACTTCCGCACCTCTCTCTAGCCACAGCTAGTAGAGATTATTCTTCCAGGGCTGGAAGGTAAACACATTTGCCTTCCCTGTCATCTAACCAAAACAGAGTACAAATCCAATCCTAAGGTTAGGATTTCCTGTTGTGTGTCTATGCTGCGCCTCAGAACACGACAGTCACCCTCTTGAGGGTGGGGAAACGTTTGAGGTTTCCTTTATCAGTTGCCAGATAACTGCAAAATATTGTCATGAGGCGTTGAGCTTTGGGATGTTGGTGGAAGAGAGACAACTGGGTATTGGTGGGCTCCTGGCTAAGCTGATACCCAAGGAAAAGTCCAGAGGCCACCAATGCCAGGTCTTGGCAATTGACCAAGGTAAGGCGTGCCAGCGGTACCACGGGAACTTCAGTGTACTGGGGGGTAGGAAGTACAGGTAAGTCTTCTATGTTGATCACATCCTCTTGTTGACAGAAAAGCTGATCTCTCTCAATGTTGCTGGTTTCCATTACCGAGTAATGTTCCCCAATCCAGTTAGGTCTTTGGGGATAGAGGGAGGCGCGTCAGACTCAGAGGACAAGGGTTGGTCGGAGTGTGTGGTGCCCCTGTAGTGAGCACCACTTGTTGAAAATTGGCGTACACCGGCAGATTCAATAGAAGAATTAAGAGGCAGGGGCACACCCTCACTATATGCCTTTGAATGTGAAGATTCTGAAGACATTGACTAACTTGAATTGTAATGATTAACTTTATTGGGTCCTATACAAGTAGGTAAAAAACTCTGCCCCTTGGCGTTTACTGCCAACGCCTTATATAGGGGTATTATCATATTACTAATCACCAGTCACTGACAATGCCTTCTAGGGTATTCCAGTGCACTGTAGAGTCTTGGTTGGATTGGCGGAAAAAAGGACAACCTTCTATTTTAGGGCACAATCCCACAATGCCTAGCACAAGGACACCCTCTGCTAGCACATTAATTGGTGATCCTTTTTAAGATATACAATCACTTCCATATCTAGTTCTAACAAGGAGTCAAAAAGTACATTTGAATCAATCCTGGCATCTTGGTGTTATTTCCTCTCAAAGCTGGCACCTTGGCGCTTTAGTGTTAGTTATTGCGGCGCTCTGGCGCTCGCAAATAATTGTGTTGGCATCCTGGCGCTTGATGTAAATTATTGTGGCGCTCTGAAGCTCACATTTAATTGTACTGGCGTCCTGGCACTTGATTTAAACTAGAGTGGCGCTCTGGAGCCAAGAATAATTAATACTGGCGCCGCGGCGCTTATTATTTAAGGTAGTGGCGGTATGGCACAATATTCCTTGACAATAACATCATGGTCCACTAATCATATATTTAATTATATGGTAAGTTGACATGGCAACAGCGCCCATGTCAACAATAATAATGTCAACAGTGGCCATGTTGACACTTTGTTGACATGGCCACTGTTGACTCGAAACTCTAAATCTCCTATGTTTTTTGCTAGTCAGTCTAGCTCAATTCTTTTTTTTAAAGCGTTCAGGGGTGCAAACCCAGAAAACACGACAAAATTGTGGCCATCTCGACACAATTTAATATTAAGCTTAATAAAAACTTGATTTAACCTGATTTTTTCTTTATGTTTACTAATAAAAATTAGTTTATTTTTTATTCAATTTCACAACGTAAAAGTGTCAATATTGACACTTTTTAAGCTGAACTTATTTTTAATAACAAAACTGAAGCATCTACAACAAAGAAATTAAGTGCACATTTAAATTTTTTTTATTGAATTATTATATTGAAAAAGACAGTGTGCATACATTTGATTGTTGGAATGTTCATGTTATAAATATATATGTGGCACTTTTTCTGGCTTTAATATATTAAGTGGATTGGATGCTAACGGTGATCTAATAATTTAAGTGTGACTTACTATGTAAGTTACTATAGAATTTATTATTAAAAATAATGTTGACACTTGTAAATGTCATTTATTTGCTTGTGATCACCCCCCAGGGTGGAGTTAAGCAAATTAGAGTGGTGCAATTAAGCTTAAAATAATATTCTACATCATATAAATAATGTTGTAAGTGACGTTGTCAACACTTTACCCTTTTCAATACTTGAATACAACTTCTTAACAACTTCATATAAGCACAATGGTAAAATATCATATTCTCACTACCCAAATAAATTTTTTAATAAAAGAATAAAGAACCTTGATACTTTTTTTACTTATTTTTATATGTTTTTTTAATTTTTATATGTGAACAAAAATACACAGGAAACGGTTAATTTTTTGCTAGCCCGCGTAAATTTAATTAAGCGTACTATGTTTTTTCATAGTAAATTTTCAAAATAATGTCAACAGTGAGAATGTCATCAAAAATAATGTCTACAATTTTTGTAATTAACAGTGAGAATTCAGCTTTTTTTTACTAATCATCACTCATAATGTCAACGCTTTTCAGTTCTCACATATAAAACTTTATGTTTTATATAATAAAAACTTCTCATTTTTTGATATGTTGTATTTTTGACTTTGGTCTTTCATATTTTCTAATTTTTAAAATAAAATTTATATCCAAATATAATACTTTCACATATTTCTCTTAACTTTTATCTTGTTATTTATAACTTTAATAAAATAAAAACTATACAAGTATTTTTTAACTTTTAAATGCCAATAAAAACCATCCAAGATTTAATTTTTGTATATTATGCTTTTTAAGTTGTTTTGTTTGTTTTTTAAATTCATTGCTTTATTTTAAACCATTTTACTTATTATTTTAGGACAAGAACACTTCCAAACAGCCAAAGGGTACCAAGCGTCCCTCTAAACCAACCAAAGCCACCAATAAAAAGCCTGTCTTGTCAAAGAAGGCCACCCCAAACCATCCCCAAGCCCTCCCCCAAGCCCTCTCCTGAGAAGAGCCCTGCTCATTCCACTGGGGGAGAGGAAACTGATGGCTCTCTTACAGAGCACAGTTTTTACAACTTGGCTTCTGACAAGGAGCCAACCAAGAAGAAGCGCTCAGCCCAAAAGTCCCCTCCCAAAGATAAGTCTCCTGCACATGAGGAGCACCACAACAAGCCCCCTTCTGCTTCCCCACCCCCGCCAAACTCTCCCCCTTCAATCTCATCTGGGGATGATTCAAAGCCCTGCCCCAATTACTTTCCTGGCTTCTGCCATGCTCCTGCTGGCCCTTGGGACCCTCTTGTGGCCCACAACATCTGCAATGTTGATGGCAAGTTCAAGGTTCCTTCCACCCTACCCAAGTTTTTCCCCATCATGAGTGTTAAAGGTGGGCCGGCCATGATGGCCAATGGATACATCTTCTCATGCAACAATGTCAACTGGGGCTTTAAGAGCCGCCATTACATCTGTGAGGACCGCTCCTGTCCAGTGCGGCTCAACACTGAGCACTGGGACCTGGTCCAAACCATAAAGGGCAAGCATCCTGCATCATGCCCAACACTACCATCTCCTGCCTCCTGAAGTGGTATCTGGTGCAGATTATGCCCACTTCCAAAGACCTTTCTGCCACCCAGCTGGCTGTGCTTGCTTGCAAGTACCTGACCCCTACCAACCTCAAGAGGGTCCCTACTCACAATCAGTTGGTCAAGTTTGTGAGTGATAGGCGTCAAGCCTCCAATCCCCTGGCCAAGAGCGCCACCAACATCAAGGACCTGGTCCTCACTGATGCCCTCAAGAAGACAGATGATGGTGAGATGTTCCTGCTCCATGACAGTGGGCAGGAAGTGGAGGATAGGATTGTAGCGTACGCTACAACCCAAAACCTGGAGCAGCTCAACACTGCTACCACCTGGCTGTGTGACGGCACATTTGCTATTTGCCCCCCCTCTCTTCAAGCAGTTTTGGGTCCTGCATGAGCAGTTCAATGACCAGGTCATCCCCCTTGTGTTCTTTCTCCTTCCTGGTGCCAAGACAGAGGTCTATGCCAGAGCTTTCAAGATTGTCCGGGATGCTTTGAGCTCCCTTCCCGTCAGCCAGCTCCCCCCTCCCGCCCACACCACAAGGGCCAATCCCTCCTCTGCTGAGAAGGATGAGGCAACCATAGCCGCTGAGCAGCTAGCTCATGTGCGCTCACTTGGGCCAAAGGTGATCATTATGGACTTTGAGCAGGCTCAGTTCAGAGCCTTCCAGACTACCTTTGATGGAGAAGTTCAGGGCTGCTTCTTCCATTTTTGCCAGGCCCTTGTCAAACACCTCAAGAGCAAGAAGGACCTTTTTGACAAGTATCTTAATGATGGTAAGGGTAAGTGCTGCTTTGCCCTGACCCAGTTTGCTGCCTTGGCTTTTGTGCACCCAGAGCATACTGGGCTTGGCTTTGAGGCCCTCCAGGATGATGCTTATATCAAGAAGCACTCTGCCATCTTTTAAGGCTACCTTGAGTACTTTGAAAAGCAATGGGTGGGCAAGAAGGTGACTGCCCGGAGAGGAAAGAGCGGGGCCACTGCCCCTTGGAATTGCCAGGGCGCCTGCCTCAAGGGGGAGATGAAGATGACGTCAGCCTGGAGGTGTGGCACAAGCACTTGAAGACCAAGTTTGGGACTAACCCCAAGTTCAACAAGTTCTTCTCCAAGCTGCAGGAGGAGCAGGCCCGGACTGTCTCCAAGTTCCGTGACCTGGCCAACTGGGTGGCCCCTAAGAAGAGAAAGAGTAAGGAGCAAGACTACCAGGAGGACGTGCAGAAGGTAGTGAATAAGAAGTACAAGGTGGCAGAGATCAAGAAGTACCTAGAAGATGTCACAACTGCTCTTGCTGGTGGCTTTAATTAGCCCAATAAACCTTGCTTTGCTTTGCCTATATATTTTTTACTTTTAAACTTTTAATTTTTTAATTTTTTTTGGATATTACTAATATTTTTAAGTATAAATGGTAAGTTTCAGATACAGTTTCAATGTGGTTTTATAAGAAATATCTTATATTTTGTTAATTTATCTTTAAGCTATGAGATATTTTCAGTTGTGCTTATATAAAGTATAATATGTTTAAATTGGAGTTTTCTTATATTTTGTAGTTATTATGATATACAAAATATCTTTATTTTTGGTTCATTGGAATTTTAATTTTTATGGGAATAAAAAATAATTTTATAATAAAGAGTGTAAATTACATAGTAAACTGAAAAATAGTTGATTATATCTCCTTATTCTTATTACTTATGGTAATTTTTTATTACATTTTTGAACTCTCTGGGGTCATTTTAGTATAATAAAGTATTTTAAAATAATTTTTTATATTAAAAATGTTCAGGGTAAAGTGTGCCGTTAATTAAAAAAGTGTCAATATCCAGGAAACGACATTAAGTAAAACCGGGTCGTCACTTTACTATAGTGTCAACATTTTTAGTGTTGACATGGCCGCTGTTGCCATTGACACTAATTTCCAAAAGGGTAATTGATTGGCCCTGGTTGGTTTCCAATGGCTACCTAATGAGTTAAGCTTTCCACAATCCCTGGTCAACAATTCTTCACATAAAGTATGAGATATTTACAGTTGTGCTGATAAGAAAAATGTATTTTTTAATTTATTATACTTTTTATTTTTTGTAGGTGTATAATATATCAAATATATTTATTTTTGGTTCATTGTAATTTTTAATTTTATGGGAATAAAAAATGTTTATAAAGTGAAGAGTATTTTTTACATAGTATATTGAAAAATACTTGCTTATATCTCCTTATTCTTATTACTTATGGTATTTTTTATTGCATTTTTGAACTCTCTGGGGTAAATTTAATATAAAAATTTAATTTAAAACAATTTCTTTATATTAAGAATGTTCAGCGTAAAGTGTTTTGTTAATTAAAAAAGTGTCAACATCCAGAAGACGGTGTCAGAAATCCGCAGACCGTGGTATTTTATCATCCACCAGATGATATCTTAAGTCTTTTAACATTAGGAAAGTACAGAGAAACTGTGACTTTGGCATAACCTGCGGTCTGGAATACTTTGTTTTCTGCAGAAGTAGCAAGTCTGGTTGGGCCCAAAGCCCAAAGGGTTTGAGACAGTTCTTCCTACTTCTGGATACAGTTCATGGGTTGTCTCTATATTTTACTATAGATAATTATACTGTATGACAACAGTATCATCTTTACTCTACTAATAAGCCTAAGAGAGGATCATATTAAGGAAATAGGACTTGGATCTTGTCAAGTCAATACGGAATCATCAGTCTTTTATTCTAATGGACTGGCTTTAAGACAGCCCGCCTGCCCGCATTTTATCTGAGTTAGCTCATAACACTAGGAAGAGACTGAAGTATCATTAGGTCAACACAGAAGGAGGCCTGGCCTTTTCAGGGTGGATTTTGTGAAAGCTTGCTTGATAACTTCCTTGGCTTACTGTGTTTGTTCTTGGCACGCCGCACAGCTGAATCTCTTTTCAGCTGCCTGCCTGGGCCACTATCCAGGGCTAGCTAGCCAACGGTTGGCTACTAGTTCACAAGATGATTGTTACACTAATCAGAGCTACTCTAATACAATAGGCTCAGGGCCTTTTATCTTAGAGTGTTTGGCCTGGTGGCCCAGTCCATGTTGGGTTCTGCTAGACATAATGCAGATGACAGTTCTTATGACAGCCCTCTTATTCTAGGATACAATTTAAGTTTAGAATAGTAATTATTGTGAAGTGCATATTGAGGTGCTTGATGAAGGGAACTAATTAATGAGCAGTGTTACATGTTCTATTCATTAATTTTAATGCATGTATTTGTTAATTCCAGGATATGATTTGGTCATTGATTAATTACTCCTGCAGCCCGCGTCCTGTATCATTCTGTTGAAACTATCCAAAGAGTTATTGACAGCTGGCCCATGATAATTGGTTGAATCTGTTAATTAGTCAATATCCCAAAATCCTGACCAATGGCATTATATAAATCCAAATTCTCCCTTTACTAAAGTGTTGACATGGTCACTGTTGCTGCTTTATAAGCACAGCAAAAAACCTAGCAGGACAATTATCACCTGCCCCTAAATCCAGAAGAAACCTTTATAAATTGCTCTTTGATTTTTGATCAAAAAAATATGCAGTAGTTTTCAAACCTGTCAAGATAAACATATATTATTCAGTTCAGAACGCATGAACTCAGTCTAAAAACAAAATCAAAAATCAGGGAATTTATATTAAATTACAATAGATTTGGGTCCACTTTGATTTTCTTTTTTTGGACTGAGTTCATGTGTTCTAAACTGAATAATATATGCTTATCTCAACAGGTTTTAAAACTGCTGTATTAACTAACACTAAATGTAAACAGCATATCATAGTGGGTGTAGATTGTTTAAAAACACATACAAGCTAATTCAAAAATATTTTATTAATGTTTACCTCTAACAGCAATAAATATATATCTAGGAGTTATTGGATGATACCATTTATATACCACCAAAACATTATAAATGTGATATTAAATAGTTAGATTTTAAACTTGTTACTGGGATACTATTTTTAGGCTGAAGAAGAAACCAGTCAGATCTGGGGTTACACTTGGGATATTTATAGGACTAAACAATGATGCAGCTAAGAGATTCAAACAATCAACAAAAATTGATATTTAAAAGAAATAAGTATAGATTTATACGTTTGTAGAATCAAGTTGATATGAACTATTTAAACTTATAATGTCTGGATTAAGACTGTATAAATGTTACCTGTTAAAGTTAAATGTATGCTAATGTTGAAGGTTGTAAAAGTGTACTTAATTGTATCCTTATATGCCCCATTAGATGCCATATTCTTAGGCGCAGCCAAGATACACAACAGGAAATCATAACACTAGGATTGGGTTTGTAATAAGCCAGGAGATTAGTCTTCAGGGATGACTTAGTGATTAAGCTTAAGGCCATGGGAAATATAATTAACAGTGATCTCCTCTAGATGCAACTAGGGAGAGAGCGCCAAAGTATAACAAAAATCACAATGAGAAAATGTGAATAGAACTTAAATTTATTGGATGAATCAAACTGATTCTTGTATGGCAAACATTTACTACAAGACAATAGAAGGGCAAATATATCACTGCTCAATCTCATAAGTGGTTCAAAGATCAATTAAGTTCATCAGAAGAAAGGTAAATAGGATCTTCACCTATTCTGGGTCAAAAACCCATTTCAAGTCGCAAAAGAGAATGGGAGGATTTTGCAGTCAAAATGTGACTCTCTAAAGGCAAAATTAAAGGAGGATAAAATTTGTGATTCATGACACTAGATGTAGAATATTTCCTTACCATGCAAAAAAGCCAACTGTTGTGTTGTGAATTGTGCTGTTAATACTATTTTATTATGGCCTTTAAATCTTGAAACTTAAAATGACTTGATTGTTTTTGTGTTCAAATTCAACTATTATTCTCCTTCTGCAATTAGATTGACATCAATGTCCACCCATTATGGATTGTGCTACCTGCACACTTCTGATCCTGGTACAAGCTCAGCTCAGATGATCTCATCAGCCACACTCTCTACCTAGTGAAAGATCTATGTTCTCAGTCTACTATTTAAGTGTAATTATTTCCCCAAATAAAGACAAGTTTATCCACATTTGTGTTAGCTTTAATAATCTTCAAGTGTTTTCTTGTCCTTTCTGCCAAAAGGACTTTCACATCTCGTTTTTCAGGAAATTAAGGTACCTGCCTTTAATTTTGCCCTGAAGGCTAACCCAAGGCTAGCTTTGAACCTCAAACCTTTTGTAAAAAAGTTTTACTGCTGTATCCTCTTGGATGTTGTCCCCAAGAGCCAAACATAATACCACACAAGAGACTGTTTACCGCTCAAACTGACTTCTCCATCACTTGAAGCCAAATGCGGAAGTTGACTTGGATTTTTTTCGAAACAGGGAACAGGAGCCGATGTCGATCTCATCCTAGTGGCAGCTTGATTTGGCGCTTCACTCCTTACCCAGATCAAGCCACCCCCTGCCCAATCCAATTGATTGTCACGATATTTTTCCTCCTAAAAAGTTCCCCAAACTATCTGATCTCCCATAACCCAACAAAGGTATGATCCAGTTTCCAAATCGATTTCCCCTTGTAACTCTGCTAACCCAGCACGGATTATTTGTCTATGTTTGTGTTGGTTTAACTGTGTTTAGTCTTTGCTTTGGAAATGACAGTAGGGGTGAGGTAAACTCAGGTTGATTGAGAAACGAAAAGGGTGGTCTCGTTTATAGCCAACTTTAACACTTTTGCTACGTAGTTTTTTAAAAGGAACTGTACGTTGGGATTGTTTGTTGATAAAATGGGGAAATATTTGCTAGCGTTAAATAAAAAAGGTTCCACGTTACAAGGAAACCATTTATTGTGGCAATAAGTTGAGCTTAAAAGGAATCCGAACAGTTGTACTACTAGACCTCACTTTCGAAAATGGCCTTAATGGTGACTTGATTCTTCCAGCAGGGTGGTTCGAGTTGATGGATTTTTATGGACCGAAATCTATTCTGGGATCAACCTACAAATATGATGGTGGTCCAGTTTTGATTGGCAGGTTATTTATTAGCTAGCTTTGTTTATTTCCGATATACTTTGCGCTGTATTGGCTTTATTCGTTGATCTTTAACTTTTAATGATCAGTTGTTTTGTTTAGCCAATGTTTAGCTTTATAAGTATTCCAGGCTCAACCAACAGATTCCAAGTTCTCTGGTCCCAAAAAAATCATTAACATCGTTCTAAAATTAAAAGGCTAGCTTTTGAGATCCACGTTTACATTGGTGTGGTAATATCTGAAAAGGATAAATATTTATTGGCATGAGGTAACATTCATTGAACCCTTGCTGTTAGAGGTGTATGAGATTTTTTGCGTATCTTTAACTCATGCTCTTATAAACCAGTCATGGCTTTATTTGATTGGTTGGAACTATTAAATAGTAGCTAGAGTAGATTTTTTTTAGAAAAACGACACGTGCGTAGTGAGTTTATCGATCGAAAAGAATTCTGTGCTCGTAAAGAGCATTTATAGATGGTGGATTATTCTTGCTGGGCATTGCACTCGGACCAAAAGTCAAATTCTTTTGAGCCTTTTCTATTTCCAGATATTTTAATCCCAAGCTTATGGAGGTTCGAAAGCAATGCATGAGCAGAGCAATAACTTCTGTTGCACCAGGATGGACGGACGTATTTACCATTGTAAATGAACCGCACCACATTGCTCAGTCCAGATCCCCTTCCTTTTTTAGCCCAAAGCTCAATGATGAAGTTGGAAGCGTATGGAGGTGTTCCAGTTATGTCAATATCAAGGCTACTGAGGAGGGCGCTTACTGAAGCGTCGTGGGCTGAAGTATAGAAGAATCTAGGCATTCCTTTCTTTGTGGGGTGTTGTAGTTGTTGGTTGAGATCTTTAAGATAAGTGCCAATGCGCATGCGATGGAATTGGGCGTTTCTTGAAGTAGGGAAGTATACGGCCTTGGTGAATTCATCCATTGCTTTGTAGATTATACTTTTATCAGACTTGGAGGGAGGAAGTGACATTTGATGGCAGTCAAGGCATCTGAGATTATCCACTGCCATGTAAGCTGCAAGAGAGTGGCTGCTGACTCCTAAACCATGGTCTTTCGCTACTTCGACCAGAGAAGTGTTCGCCGATTGAAACGCTTCTGTTTTTCTGACCCCTTTGCTTAGCTGCTTCTCTAACTTACACTTGTTATATACATGGATCAACCCATCTTTTTCAAGAGGCTTTGAATGGATAACAAACTTTGGATGTTTGAAATCCAAAAGTCCACTCATCAGAGCAACCGCTGACCAGTACGTCCGCTGTGTCCAAGTGGTATTCACGGAGACCCCGTTGGCAAGCTGTGCCTGGTAAATCTTTCGAAGCTCCTTTCCTAGCTTTTCTAGCTGCTGGATGCCTTTAACGGTGAGGTGGTCTTTACTGCAGACACCATCTTCTTTAAATCTGATGTCTTGAATAGAAGACATTCCTTGGATTGTAACACTGGAATCAGATATGTCTCCTGGGCTACATTTCCAACCCGTGGCGGGACCAGACGACTCTTGAGACCCAGTAAGGGATTCTCCAAGGGGTGCCCTGTCGCCATGGCGAGTCATAAGATGAACCGAGACCAAATCATAATTTTCCTTTGTGTGTTAGCTTCATCACGTAAGAAACTTACCAATCCCTTGTATGCATCGGCAGAAGGAACCGATGCGCTGCAGTAAGAATTTACAGCATCTCCCACAACCAACCCCAATACTGCAGTAATAAAAAGCATGTGCTCATCTGCCCTATACTTCCCTCTTTATTCTTTCCCATACCACTCCGATCCCGAGCTATGACTTGTACTCGCATCCTATAAAAATAATCGGTTATATTAAGAATTTATTAGCCTTGGGTACTTGGTCCCTTCATTTCCAGAACAGCGCACGTCTATTATAATTCGCAAATACCGATGGTCCAAGTTCCTATCAGCTTGAACCTGGTTGGCATAAATATTCTGAGCCGAGGCCCTTCGGATACTTGGCAGTAAATTTTATTGGCACCATATCCGATCCCACCTCAAAGCTGTCTCAATCTCATTAATAAAAAATTTGATCTAATAAAATATTATAAAATATATTCTTGGCTCGCTCCTTAATGCAATACCTTAGGTCCTCGTTCACTAAGGGAGCATTGCGTTCCCAATACCGTTATTTTACTCGTGATGTATCTGAACTATGGGCCCAAGATGATCCAATCAGATCGCTCGAACACCGAAGCTTAGTTTACCATCTATATGCAATGGGAATAAAGCAGGAACGTTTAATCTAGTGGCATCCCAGCCTTAATATCTAAATCAACTTGGGACCCGCCATTAATTTATTAAAACTACAATAGCTCAAAGATCAAGTACCTGATCTCCTGGTCAAACTTGATATGGTGTGATGCCGAATTCGATTCGTCATCGAATAGCGAATATTGAATGTATTTCCGAAACCGCTATCTAAGCTCCAATTAATTACAATAAAGACCACTTGATTAACTTCTAAATTATTGCTAAATATCATATATCTGCAATTCGGCATTACAGAAAATTGGAGGTCACACCTAAAGTCAAACTTAGATTGTATTGTTGATTGATTGTATTGTGTTGAAATGTCTACTCCTTTGTGTCAAGTGGGGACGCCCAAGGCCCCACCCAAATCTTCTTCCTCGGTTGTGGCTACTCCTGTCAATGACTCCTCTGCGGCCATTAAGTTCTGGGCCTCCCAGTCTGTTGGCACTTTTAGTGGCAAAGGGTTTAGAGCATGGCTCTATTCTTTCAAAGACTACTGTGGCGCCTTGAACCTCCCAGACTCAGCCAGATTAAGAGAAGTTTGCTCCAAACTATGCAACAATGCACATATTTGGCACTACAACATGCTCTTTGAAACCTGGGAAGAGTGGAAAACTGAAGCTAGAAAGTGCTTCATTGGGCACAAACCAGACCCACACCACATCTTGAACCAAGTTAAGATCTGCCAGTTTACCTCCCTCCAGCCCTTTATTATGAAATTCCAAGAGTACACAAACAAGGTTTTGACCCAGAAAACCAAAGGGTCATCTGGGATCAAATGGAAGATCATCTCTGATAACTTCCACAGTTTGGTAGGCATACCCACCTTTGAAAATGCCCTCACCCCTGCTTATACCGGACTCATCCACAAAGCTAACCCAGCCACCCTGGAAAAGGCATATAACATAGCTTGTGAAAACTATGCTATATATGTGGAGTGTGAACTTGACTAAGATGTTAAAGCAACACCTAAGTGGAATCCATTTGCCTCCAGCAGCAAAAAGAAGGAACCTTCAATTGCTGAAACAGTTGAAGCTAAATTCAAAGACATGCAATCCCAGCTCAAAGCTATTTACCTAACACATGAACACCCTAACCGTGGCCCCAGACCCATGCAAGGACATTATGTGTTTACAGGCAATTGCTAAAATTGTGGTGATCAAGAACACAAATCTGAGAGATACACCAAACCTTGCTCAATCTGTAAGAGCACTGATCACACCAATTTTAGTTGCAATCAATGCATGCACAACACCACTCAGCGCCCCATTGCTGTCATGATGGCAGACTAGTACTATCATAACGAGAAGCGCCCTCTCACCACACCTGAGAGTGTTTCCCCTTTGAATAAAAAGAATAGTTCTGATTACATTATTGATCACTCTGGCCCTGTAATCTCTCCTTTGATCAAACCCAGACACATAAGATCTTGAGCCCCATCTCGCGATCAAGATTACACACCCCCACCCTTGAAAAGACACAAAAGAGAGGCCAACCCTTCTCCCAAAGAGCGGCCTACTGAGAGTGACACCCCAGCAACACCAGAAACTAAAATCACAGCCAAATTGTATGATGAAACTTTTGAAGAAGGAACACATACACCCCCACCTCTCCCAAGTTATCCACACCACCACCCACTATCCACAACAGCAGATGTAACCCCAAACACCCCAACCCGTTTGCAGCCTTGGAAGAGCAGCTGGACTTTGACGACCCAGCACTGGCAGAGGACGGCCCTAGGTACAACATGGTGACTGTGGAAACAGCACCAGAATCTCCAGCCAATCAAAATAATACAGCCAATGGTATTGAACTTGATTTTTAAATTCATAATGCATTTCCCACCAGCAACAATGAGCCTATTGATGCAACATCAGCTGAGGATAATGTTATTGGTGGCTTACCTCAAGTAAACAATGTGTACAGTGGAGAGACAACAGACGTGTACACAAATACACCAATGGAAATATCACCTTTGGTTGTAGAAGAGTCTATGGCCAACCCACCAATGGAACGTCACCATTGATTTACCCAGATTCCACTGCAAACAGTCCAATGGAGACATCACCAGTAGTAATACCAGAAACAACACTCAACACTCCAATGGATACATTCAATACCCCTGTGAAAATGGGATTAGTGGATAACAATGGTCCACATTTACCAAGTAGGGTGCAACAATCAACTATGAATGACAAGCCTAAAAATTCTATCCCTGGCATCCATAGACATCCACTGGATGCGCCAAATCTAAAAGCGGAAAGATTAGTAGAAGGGATTTTGGTTGAAAAACTGTTTGCGGAAACATTGGCAACAATCTCATTGGCAGACTTACTTTGTGAAAGTCCAAAATTATGTCAGAAGGCCCATAGGGCAGTCTTGGCCCTACAACCCCATAGGAAGGAAGAACTCTTCTTAGCAGGCACCGGAGCCCCAAGAACTGAAGGAGCTGTAAACAAACAAATGAACCATGTCATCCTAGTGGAGGCACCTATAGTAATTTAATAGCTTTCAAGTTCCTAGAATCCTTACCTAACGTTTTTATCACACCATCTGATGTCACCTTCATAATGGCTGACAGAAGCAAAAAATTCTGTCTTGGAATTGCAAAGGGATTGAACCTATGGAAAGGTGGCGCAGAAATACAGATCAATGCAGCAATCTTTGATCACCACAAATATACACTCTTATCAGGGCAACAAACAATGACTGATTTGGGCATTACAACTCAATACATGGGCAACAAATGGACAATTGTCAGGAATATTTCTGACAACACTGGCGTTCAGGAAGTGGCTCTGAGCACACTGCAGGATAACAAACAAAACAAAAAGGGCAGCAGTACACCCTTATTGGGGAAAATACTGCGGAAAGCTGAGCTTTCAAAACAGGAATTAAAAATAAATTTTTTAATTCGGACAGGTTTTACACCCCGTCCGTGGGCTGCATGGCCGCCCGCCTGCCCCCGCTCACCACTGCCAGCCAGTCCCCCACCCCACCCACCAAATGGGAAAATTGCCAAAAGGGGAAACCTAAAAAGGCAATTCCCCCAAACCCAAATGGAGGAGGAACTGCTGCCCAAATTTGGAATCTACCAAATCTGGAGGGGGTTGACAAGCAGTCCAGCATTACAAATAATGCATCAACTGCAAAAGCTGGATTGAAATGCATTACTATTCCTGAAGATGCTCCAATCCCATGTCATGCCAAGGATAACAATTCATTGCTTGCAAAACCACTCCCATTACACTCCCAAAAGGGAATTCCAGACAACACCAAGTGTTTGAGGTCCCCTGTCCAATGCTTTGTAATATTCATGCCCCACTAAGGATGACAGTATATAATAAATCTCAATCACTTGATGGTAGTTTGTGCTATCATTGAGTGAAATTACCCCTCAATAGTATCACATAAATCAATCCCCAAGAAAACTTTTACACAACAGAAAGTTAAGACACTAAGCTTTGTCTGTCCTTTCCCAGGAACTGAAGATGAACCACTTAATCTTCTCTTCTGTCCTCACAGCCTGCCTTGGGATTGGGGGCCACCAACACTCTCACCAGCATGGGCCTTACAACAAACCGCCCGACGAGTACTTCTATAAGGAGCCAGCACAGCTCGACTCCTCTGAGACATACTCCTGGCCCATGCTGGTGTCGCCCTGCTCCACCCAGCACGTAGCAATCTATTCTTTTGTCTTCTATGTGCTTACGTAATTTGCTGGTAATTTTGGTCAATTTAACGTACATGCCAAAGTCTTTAGATGGATGATGACGGTCTATCCCATCTTGACGGCACTTACGGGATTCCAAGTCTCCAACTTGGTGCCTTACCTAGCTAAAATACTCCCTCATTTTATGGGGCTTTACAACAATAGAGTACAACAACTTGAAGGTTCAATTACATGTCACCTTTGACACCCCCCAGATCACCAAAATCCTGTGTGAACCTATTGAAACAAATATTAGTAAAAATAAATGGTTGACAAATAATCAAAAAACCCAACTAGTTGAAGTCATAGAGCCATATGACTCTAACATAGTGGGCAATTCAGATGACTTACCAGAAGCTTTGGGCTTTGAGCACAAAGTTGACACAGAAAATGCATGTCCCATCTTGTCTAGATTTGATTGTCTTTCACAATCTAAAGAAGAATTTGTTAAAAAGGAAATCAATAGGCTGCTCAAACAGGGTCTAATTAGACCTAGTTCCTCACCTTGGGATTCTCCGCTAGTGGTCATTCCCAAGAAAGGAGGCAAACAAAGGATGTGCTTCAACTACATCCCCTTGAATAAGGTTACCATATGTGATAATTATCCATTACCTTGTATATCTGGTATCCTAGCCTCCTTTGGAGGCGCCAAATGGTTCTCCAACATCAACCTCTTCAGTGACTTCCACCAGATCCTAGTACAAAAAGAAGACCAACCTAAAACAGCATGTGTTAGTAAGTGGCAACAATTTGAATATACCAGAATGCCTTTCAGACTGAAGGGCGCACCACGCACATTCCTAGGAGTTTTTGGATATTACCATCAGTTTATACCAAACTATAGTAATATTGCGGTCCTGTTATTCAACCAAACACAAAAAGACAGAGAGTTCAAATGGGGCCTAGAAGAAGACAAAGCTTTTAACCAATTAAAAGAGATAATTACCTCAGATACTGTGCTCATTTACCCGGACTTCTCAAAGCAATTCCATATCTTCTCAGATGCTTGCAAGAATGCCATAGGAGCCGTCCTATGCCAAGAGGTGAAAGGGAAATTCAAGCCCATAGAGTACATATTAAATAAATTCATAGACACGGAATACAACTACTGAATCTATGACAAAGAAGTACTAGCTGTTGTCAGAGCTCTAGACAAATTCCGTTATTAAGTGCTAGGACACCCACTTACCATTCACACAAACAACATTGTAGTATGTTTCATAGCTGAGAACCTAGGCACCAACTCAAGGAGAATCTGTTGGTTTACAGACCTAATTGATTATGACTTTGACATACAGCATGTACCTGGGAAACAGAACACTGTGGCCAACAGACAATCCAGGCAGTTCTTGCTGCTAACTGAGATAGCTGACTACAAAACTAACTTGCAGAAGTATGTGGACGTTGACACAATGAAGGTGCATCCAAAGTCCAAGGAAGACTTTGCAGAACTCATAGCAAACTCCCTAAAATTTACATTAGTAAACAGATAATTGTTTAAAAAGACAGATGATGGGTTAAAAGTAGTACCTACCAAAGACAAAAGAGTAGCAATACTCAAGGAAGCCCACAACAGAAATGAACATTTTGGCCAACATACTACAGCAGAACGGCTCAAAGCAACATACTGGTGACCAAGAATGTACAGTGAATCCATTGAGCACATTGAGAGATGTCAACCCTGCCAAAGATTTAGTAAAAGAATAGAGCACGCAAAACCAATAGTACCTATTATAGTGACCAAAATGTTTTAACTTTGGGGCATTGACTTTGTGGGAACCTTGCCAACATCAAAACATGGGAACAAGTATGTGTTAGTAGCAACATAATACTATTCAAGATGGCCAGTAGCAGCTGCTTACCCAGATAACACAGCACTTACTGCTAAAAAATTCCTATACAAGGAAATTATGTTGTAATTTGGACTACCAACAACAATAGTGACAGATCAAGGAAGACACTTCCAAAACCAGATGATTATGGACCTAACCAAAATTTTTAGTATCAAACATAGATTCACAACAGCATACAACCTGCACTGCAACAGACTTACCAAAAAATTCAACAAGACATTTGTACAGATCTTGGAAAAATCCACCAAGTATCAACCTAGCACATGGGAGGACGCCTTACCTGCAGCATTGTGGCATTACAGAACCAAGGTTCACGCGGCAACACAACAGACACCATTTGAAATAATGTACGGCGTGAAACCACCAACAATCTGACCTGACGTATTACCTGGGAAAAACAACGTAGCCAATCACAGACAGGTGGCCAGGACTAAGGCCATGGAAGCAATCAAAGGAAAGGCTAATAAGATAGAAAGAACACAAGAGGAAACCTGATTCAACTTACCTATATTCAAAATAGGTCAACACATGTTGAAATTGAAGAAAAGCTTAGCAAACAGTCATTCAGGGAAGTTATGCACTAAGTGGACAAGACCCTTCACCATCTATTGACTAAGCAACAACAATAATTACTATCTTGAAAATCAAGAAGGGGTTCAATTTATGCAACCAATCAACGGCGCCCATCTGAAACACTACTACAAATAGTTTAGTGGTGGAGTGTGATGCCAAATTTGATTTGTCATCAAATATCAAATATTGAATGCATTTCTGAAACCAATATATAACCCCCAATCAATTACAATAAAGCTTACTTGATTATCTCTAAATTATTTTAAATATCATATATATGTAAATTGGCATTAAAGTACCATATCCAATCCCACCTCAAAGCTGTCTCAATCTCATTAATAAAAAGTTTGATCTAATAAAATATAAAAATATATTTTATGGCTTGCTCCTTAATGCAATAGCTTAGGTCCTTGTTCACTAAGGGAGCATTGCGTTCCCAATACCGTTATTTTACTTGTGATGTATCTGAACTATGGGCCTGAGATGATCTAATCAGATTGCTCAAACACCAAAGCTTATTTTATCATCTATATGCAATGGGAATAAAGCAGGAACGTTTAATCTAGTGGCATCCTAGCCTTAATATCTAAATCAACTTGGGACCCGCCATTAATTTATTAAAACTACAATAGCTCAAAGATCAAGTACCCGGTCTTCTGGTCAAACTTGATATGGTTAATTCTCCACTCACAGTTTACCGACCTTATCTCAAAAGCAACTTTGCTCCAGTGAACTTGAGGGACCAAGATTATCTTGCCCCCACTCAAGGATAGTTCCGGGATCAACTATATGCATCACCTCCCAAACCAACCCGGACAATATTTTCTCCTGGGTTGCATCACCACCACTGCTGGACTGGGATAAACGTTTATGGAAAACTTCTTGAGCCAGCAATTCAGTACCTAGGGGTCTGAAAATTTTGGATAGTGATAGTGTTACAAGATCTCTGGGAACTTGGGTGTGCCCAAGTTGGTTGAGTCTGGGCAAGAGCCCTAAAGATCCCTAACATACCCACTTTCAAATTAAGACAAAAGCTTCTTACTCATAAAAGGTACACCCCAACTAAGGATACATCTGATTGCTGCATAGATGCCTTGCAATCACAAAGGCCAATGACTGGGAGGTAAAAAGAAACTATGCCCTCTGGGACCTCCAGATTGGGATCTCAGAGGACTTAAACCAGGGGATTGAAACACACAGATCAACAACTGTATGGACTGCCTAAGTGTGATAACTAGAAGAAGGATGAAGGTGTCAACATGAAGCAAGAAGGTGATTAAGGACCCCAAGCCTGAACCTGAATTTCCCAGTATGATAAAGAAATGTTAAGTGGTAGACTGTCTGGTGACAGTTTTGTCCCAGAAATAGTTTTCCTGGTTGTGGCCAGGCCAAAGAACTGCCACCTGGGGAACCCCGCCCTGAAGTTCAACCCACTTGTGGTGATTGTAGATTTAAATCTAACAATCAATTGCAAGTGGGTGGTGTCACAGAAGATTGAGTCTAAGCAGGGGGTAGATACCCTGTGCTAAATTTTTCCTAAAGCCATTAGTTGGCTTTCAAACCCTGACCTCCTTGGATGTCAGGTAGCAGCTTACTGAACCACCATTGATGATGTCTGTAAGCTGACCAAATATCAAACACAAGGATGCCACCTCATCAGGATGCACTCAAGCTTCTTAAGTAACCATAATTACCAACAAACTACCTCAGTAGCTTGGTATTTTCTTTCAATAAATATCTTACATCATGGTTCAGTTATTCAAATATTTGCCAATCAGATTTGTAATAAACAGATAATTAGATTCTGCATTCTCACCTTTGCAATCTCCTGGAAATCTTCCTCCTACTGACAAAATGATTCCCAAAATCTGCAAAATTGAGTGTGAACCCATCTATGCAACTGATTCTCTGGCCCTGTGCCAAATAAAGGTTTTCCTCTTGTACCTGTGCACAATCTTCATTTGTACCTTTATATATCCCCTCTCCAAAGGTTATCATTTCAGAGTAAATAAATACTGTCTTCTCCATATTGCAATGTCATCCTAATTTTGATTTACATTCCCCATTTGATCAATTACAGTGAGCTCTCGCTCTACTTCACCCTGAAAATTTCCCCCTAGACAGGTGACTATACACACTCATATCCCAATGGTGACAACTGATGTCCAGGCTATAACCTGGGGGCTGTTTAATGAAGCATCCTGGACAGGAGCAATATTCACAACAGACTATGATTCAACAATGTGGCCTTAGTGCATACCCAAATGCAGGCCTAGACATAGACCCTTTGGATGTGTGGTAGTCACCTGCTGCTGGACAGAGGTTGCAACAATGCTGGACGCATCTGTTAGATTCAACCCAGAAGCTGATATCTTCTTCATGCCAGGCCTGAGAAGAGAACCAATAGTGTTAAGAGCAGTAGTGTGCCATCTGGCTTTGTGGACCATTCACACCACCTGTGAAGCCATGGAGGGTTGACTATCAATGATGGTCAGCCATACCAATGGTGGATTGGGAAATGAAGCCCACAATGGGATGTTTTAACACACTAAAGGCAAAAGGATAACACTGATAAGGTACAGTAGATGATTTACTGCCAGTAAACCCCTCTTATCACTTATTTACTGCCAATAAATCCTAGCACCGTCATTTATTACCAGTAAAAAACAGTCACCAGTTCATGTCAACTAAAAAACACTAATATGGGTTTATGTTCAATACTCCCAAACTCTCTTAAGCATTAACACCACAGGACCTTGCATAGGTGTACGCTGCTTACCATATACCACTAATGATGACAACAAGGCATAAACTGCCAGTAAATATCTAATCAGACTCACAATCTAAACAATTGGACAGAATTGAGGATTATCTTCCAGTGAACCCAACATGTTATCCACTGGCAAAACCTATATGAGTTCTGCTGTCTAATACCAAGTGCTCCTCCCTTCTTAGGTCAAATATGTGGGTAGTGCTCTTGTCATTCCTGCACGCAGCAGGTGCACTCATCCATTAAGAATTAAAACACAGCTATGTAGTGAAGAAGGGTTAAGCTGGTGGCAAAATGGTTATAAGTCTACCAGATGATTCTGTGGCACAACAACCAGCGTACGCCATGAGTGTCAGGGTAAAGTAGAGAGAGCTCATTGTAATTGATCAAATGGGGAATGTACACCCAAATTAGGATGAAATTACCAATTAGGAGGAGACAATGTGTGTTTACTCATAATTGATAACCCTTGAAGAGTGAATAAGGAAAGGTACAGCAGAAGATTATGCACAGGTACATCAAGAAGACCTTCATTTGGCTCAACGTCAAGGAATCAGCAGCATAGATAGGCTCACATTCAATTTCGCGGGTTTCAGGAATCATTTCAGCAGGAGGTGGAAGATTACCAGGAAATTGCAGAGGTGAGAAAGCAGAATCTAGCAGTCTGGTTATTAAAAATCTGATTGTGAACTATTGAAATAAGTGAATCATTGAGGCAAGATATTTATTGAGAGTAAAATATCAAACTACTAAGGTAGTTTGGTGGGGACAATTGTTACTTAAAGCCTTTGGGGACATCTTGATGAGGTGGCCTCCTTGAATAGAATATTTAGACAGCTTACAGATACATCAATGGTGGTTCTGTAAGCTGTTACCTGACCTCCTTTGAGGTCAGGATTTGTTGACCAGCAGGTCAAGAAAGGGAAAATTGGGCGTGGGGCATCCGCGCCCCACTCGGACCCAATTTCCTGTGCCACCACCCACTTGTGATTGGTCATTAGATTTAAATCTATGATTGCTGCAAGCAGGCGGGGCTTCAGGCCGGGTTTCCCCGGGTGGCGGCGCTTTGGCCGAGCCACACCTGGGAAAACTATGGCCATGACATTACCCTCCTTCTTTGGTAACAGGGACTTCCCACCTCCTGGGAGTGCTGCCAATGCATAGTTCTTGTGGGCAGGAGGGAGTTTCATGGCAGCTAGGGTGGCCTTTACTGGACCTACTGCTTGGGGATTGTTCTTGTGGAATTCCTGGAGCATTTCTTGGGCGTGAGTGAGGCTCTAATAGGGAATCCAACAGTTTTCTGAGGCTGGGTATCCCTTCCAAGCTACTAGGTAGTGCAGGCGCTTGTGAGATAGTTTGGATGCAATTATTGATTCCAGTTCATATTCCAGTTGTCCATCCACCATTATGGGGTTGGGAGTAGATACAGGGGGACCTTCATACTTAGTTAATAGGCATCCATGGAATGTGCTGAAGATGTGGAAGGAGGGAGGGAGGTCCAGTTGGTAGGCTGAAGATCCAATCTTCTTTAAGATTCTGAATGGACCTACTCTTTTGGGACCTAGCTTCTGGCAGGGTACTTTTAGTTGCATGTTCCAGGAGTCAACCAGTACTTGATCACCAATTTTGTACACTGGGCCCTTTCTTCTTTTCATGTCTGCATAAGCCTTGTAAGTTTTCACAGAATGAGTTAAGAACACTTTGACTTATTTGTGGATTCTTTTTAAACTGCTGCCTGTGAGGATGCCAATTCCACTTTGCTACCTGGGAGTGAGCCAAAGTTACATTGGGGGTTGTAGCCATAATTTGCAAAGAATGAGGAGACATTAGAAGAGGAGTGTGGGGCATTGTTGTAAGCAAACTGGGCCATTGGTATGTTTTGGGACCAGTTATCTTGTTCAGCATTAGAGTAGCATCTAAGAAATGTTTCCAAACATTGATTCACCCTCTCTGTCTGGCCATTGGATTGGGGGTGGTAGGCTGTTGATCTGCATAACTTAATGCCTAGGAGTCTGGAGAATTCCTCCCAGAATTGTGTGTGAATTGGGGACCTCTGTCACTTATGATCTCTTGGGGGATTCCATGGTGGGCAAAGACATTGTTGACAAACAGTTTGGCCATCTGGACTGATGTGATTGTGGTTTGGCAGGGGATGAAATGACTCATCTTTTTGAAACAATCTACTACTACCATGATTGCATCATAACTGTTTGATAGAGGAAGTTCTACTATGAAATTAACAGACAGAGATGTCCATGGCCCATTTGGAATTTGTAGGGGTATCAGTAGACCTTTCTGTTTGAGACAGGAGGGCTTTGCCCTTAGGCAAACCATGCAGCCCTTCAAGTACTTAGCTATGTCTCATGTGAGACCTCTCCAATCAAATTGTCTACAGATTATCTCTATGGTCTTATTTTCCCCTTGGTGACCAACCAATATGTTGTCATGGTGGGCCTTGATGACTTCCAGGAAAATACCACCATCAGGTACCCAAAGGCAACCATTGTGAAGTATGGTACTGTCTTCAGAACTGTAGCAGGTGTGGGGAGTAGATTGACTTGCCAACTTAAACAACTGGGGGTACTGTTTGTCTTAAGGTTGCAGAAACTTGAATCTAGCTACCAGGTCTGGGTTGGCAGGTTCTTGGACACTTAGGGTACAGATTGTTTCTGTGGGAGGAGAGGATAGAATGGTGCTGGGGGGAATCATGACCTTTGTATTAAATTCTTGTTCAGCCTTAACGTCTGGAAGGAATGCTGGGTTGCGACTGAGGGAGTCCATCAGATGGTTATTAATATCCTTGATAAACTTGTATTGGAATTTGAACTTGACTAGGACTTCATACCATCTGGTCTGATGTTCAGTTAAGAGACAAGGTTCCCAGTAATACATTAGGGCTTTGTGATCTGTTCTTACTGTTAATGGGTGTGTGGCTGAGTGAAGGTGATGCTGCCAGTATTTCATAGACTCTACTACTGCTAATAACTCCTTGTCATAGATCATGTAGCTGAGATCTTCATATCTCATTTTTTAGAGAAATAGCCCACAGGGTATTCTAGTCCATCATCAGCAGTTTGTAGAAGGACTGAGGAAATGGCAAATTTGGGGGCATCTGTGGCTAAGATGAAGGGTTTGGATGCATCAACATGGCAGAGCATGGTTGCAGAACACATGAAGTTCTTAACAGCATTGAACGCAGCATTGAATTGTTTAGACCATTCCAGAGTTCTTTTCCCACTAGCAGCGTAAAGGGGGGCTGCTGTTTCTGACAAGTGGGGGGTGAAGCGTTTCAAGAAGTTGCATGTTCCCAGGAAACTTTGGAGTTGGGTAATGTTAGTTGGGGCCTGCCAATTCCTTATTTCAGCTTCCTTGTCAGGGGAAATGTCATGGCCTTTCTCCAAAATCAGATTTCCTAAGAAAGAAACCTTACTCTTGAAAAATTCACACTTGCTCAGTTTGATGACAAGACTGGTCTTTTGGATCCTTTCCACTATGGCACATAGGTGGGTGGCATGAGACTCCTCATCTGTAGAGTATACTAAGATGTTGTCCATGTATGCTATAGCACAGTTCCCAATGAGGTCTCCTAAGACTGCATCAATCATCTTCTGGAAGACTGCTGGGGCGTTTTTTAGACCAAAAGGCATGACTTGGTACTGAACAATGCCTTTCTTAGTCCTGAAAGCGGTGAGCCATTCCTGACCTTCTTTGATGTGAATCTGGTTGAAAGAATTTAAGAGGTCCAGCTTTGAAACAATCCTAGCCTTCTCCACCTCCCTGGAGATCTGAGACTCAATGGGCATGGGGTATGGGTCCGGTACAGTCACATTGTTCAGGTTACCAAAATCAATGCAGGGGCGTAATGATCCATCAGACTTTTGAACAAACAGCAGTGCAGAGCGTATAGAAGAAGTTTTCCTAAAGATATGTCCTTTGGCTTCCATGTCCTTTGTACATTCTTCTAAGTATTGTTCCTCCTTTAAGTTCAAGGGATAGATGGGAGAAGCAACTTTCATCAAATCAACAGTGAGTTTAAACTCAAAGTCAAATTGTGAGTGTGCAGGGAGACCATCAGCCAGCTTAGAATCAAAGACTGCATGTAAGAGGGAGAGGCACAATGGAAGGACATCAAATGATGTGGCGGGTTTTGTTGTTGCTGAGACTGACATTGAGATGTGAGGGGCTTCTTTCCCAAACAGGATCATTGGTACCTCCAAGGAAATTCCGGCAGAATGAGCAATCCTCAGTAGGTTATCTTTGAGGATTGGGGTGATATTGTGCTCCTGCCACCATTCCACGCCTAGGATTGCCGGGTATGTCAGGTGCTTTGCCACTGTGAAGTCAGCAACAAAGGCATGATCAGTGATGGAGAAGGATAACAGGCAACATAGTCTGAATGAACGGAAGACATTGGATACCCCTCCTTTGCACAGAGCACCAGGATTATATTCCAAACCTAGCTTGTCAACCAGATCTTTTGAAATGAAGTTGTCTGTGGCACCAGTATTTAATAAAGCTACAGCTTTTGTTAGATGTGATGTGGAAGCAAAGGAACAATGAAACAAAAAATATCATATCTTTGTTTTATTTGATAGAGGGGTGATTGGAATCAACTTGTACCTGGAGTTGAGGAGCTGTCTGAATGGACAATAGGTCCTCATTCAGGGCTACAAAGGGTTGGTCAATCACAGGTTCAATGACAATAGGCTTGAGACAAGGAGCAGGCACAACCTTATTCATAGTAGCAACATGGAGATCCACTATAGCCTGAGCCTTGGCGGATAGCAACGGACAGTTCTGGTTGAAACGTATAAGTTTACAGACATTGGTAGCGTTACCTGAAGTGGGCGCTTGGGAGTCAATAGAGTTCAGTTTTCCAGGGTAGCGCTGGAGTTGTCAATATTGTAAAAGGAGAGCACGGCCAGGGTAGGAATACTCTGAGGAAGAGAACTGACAACAGGAGCTATAGCCAGAGTGGGGGCTGGAGTCACAAGAGATTGAGATACCTCAGGGGATATGGGCCCTTGTGGAGTGGCTGGCTCCTGTTGACTTTTCAATCAATTTAACATGGGAGGAGCCTCCCATAACAGAGGCTGATTTGGCTGCTGGGACGTCACTAGCTTACCCCCAACTGCTTGCAGGAGGCGCTGTATCATAATGGAGACAGAAGTGGAAGGGTGCAACCAGGGTGACAGGCTTTGACCGGTGTGGTCAAGGCTGAGATAGAGGGCTGCAAGCTTAGCGCTTTCAGGGAGTGATGACTTCTTGGCATGGGCTTGAAACTGCTTGAGGTGCAAGGATAGAGGTTGAGGGCCTTGAGAACTTGAGAATAGGGTTTTGTAGTTAATCAAAGAGGAAGTTGCCAGAGCTTGGCACGTCACCAAAGGGAGTAGGGATGATGCATCATCAAAGGAGTTTGGTGCTTGGTCAAGAATAGACAAACACCACTCACGGGATTCAGGTTCTGCTTGTTTGAGTAAGAAGCTGAGAAGCTTCTGAGGGGAACCATGCTGGGTCCATTCCTCAGTTAGTGCCAAGATTTCTCTTGCAGTATTTAACAAAGGGGAGGAAGGCTAGGAGCAGGCTGCCAGAATTTGAGACATGAGAGTAAAGTACAATGAGGTTGTGTGATCTCTATCTTTGCAAAGGATGGGTATAACAGGGGAAAGAAAACCACTACAAAAATACTCCAAAATGAAGTAATGAGCATTTTGGAAGTCACCACTGAGATATCCATGATGCAAGAGAATGATCTAACAACAAAGATGCACAGGCCATACAACATATCAAAAAAAGAGTAGTTTGATAATTTCAGGGTAAAGTAGAGAGAGAGCTCGTTGTAATTGATTAAATGGGAAATGTACACTCAAATTAGGATGACATTACCAATTAGGAGGAGACAATGTGTGTTTACTTGTAAATGATAACCCTTTAAGATTGAATAAAGAAAGATGCAGCAGAATATTATGCACAGGTACATCAGGAAGACCTTAATTTGGCTCAAAATCAAGGAATCAGCAGCATAGATAGGCTCACATTCAATTTTGCGGGTTTCAGGAATCATTTCAGCAGGAGGTGGAAGATTACCAGGAAATTGCAGAGGTGAGAAAGCAGAATCTAGCAGTCTGGTTATTATAAATCTGATTGGAAAATATTGAAATAATTGAATAATTGAGGCAAGATATTTATTGAGAGTAAAATATCAAGCTACTAAGGTAGTTTGGTAGGGACAATTGTTACTTAAAGCCTTTGGGGACATCTTGATGAGGTGGCCTCCTTGAATAGAATATTTAGACAGCTTACAGATATACCAATGGTGGTTCTGTAAGCTGTTACCTGACCTTCTTTGAGGTCAGGATTTGTTGACCAGCAGGTCATAGAAGGGAAAATTGGGTGTGGGGCATCCACGCCCCACTTGAACCCAATTTCTTGTGCCACCACCCACTTGCATTTGATTGTTAGATTTAGATCTACAATTGCTGAGGGCGGGCGGGGCTTTGGGCCGGGTTTCCCTGGGTGACAGCAATTTGGCCGAGCCACACCTGGGAAACTATGGCCATGACAATAAGGCCAGATGCATACCAGAGGCCAGGTCTGCCCTTGGCAATAACATCACATCCTCTGTTGCATCCAATTAGATCCTTGTAATTCAACTGATTAGGACCACAGCAGAGACTAGAGATCCATGGTCAGAAAGAGGACAACAGACATACACCCAGAACAGTATATATAACACCATTCATGGACAACACAAAGACACTCTTAATACCCCACATTACACTTCTTGTAAGCCTCAGGCCATAGAAACCCCCAACAAACTACATTTTTACACCCACATCTTTGAACTTGAACAAAATGAATGGTACAGGTACTACTAGCAAGCTATCCACACAAGCCAAAAATACAGCTTACAGAGTGCAACCAAAGGTGAACCCCAGTCAACTTCATGCCACCCAAATTGGCGCTAACTTTGACAATGGGCCTGATTGGGCAGCGGTTATGAAAGAGAGGCACCAAAACCAGATGATCAATAAAATGTTAGAACAGATAAGTTTGGTCACCCAGCCCAAGGTAATGGGAAACCGGTGCATACCCTTGTTGAATCTTCCCAGCTGGTGATGGACAGAGAGATCCAATGGAAGGACAGGCACAAGGAGGGCCTTTGATATACAACCCTACTCTGTTAACAATCCCACTTCCCTCCTCCCAAGGATGTGTCTCTTTTAGACGCCAACTTTGAGCCTTAATAAAAATTTTCCCCTTAAAAAAGGTTTACAGAACTGGTTGAGGCATTAAACTTGGCCCCAGGGGTCCCAGGTTTGATTCTGGGGACTTTTGCTCAGCCTGGCCTCTATATTGAGGTTCTCACTGGACCTTATCTGTAGCTGGATCTTTCTGGCTGGGATGGCCAGACAATCCAATGAGAAACAAAGCATTGAATGACCCCCAGCTAATTAAAAAGTTTAATTTTTAGACCTTGCCTGTAGTCAAAGGCTATCCAGCATTGACTAGCCAGACAACCCAAGGGTAATAAAACAGCATCCAATCAACCACATATCCCTGCTTTTCCAAAGTCAGTGGTCTTTTCACTGCCGCTTTACGGACCTTAAAATAAACATCTAGCTTATTTTTAAAAAATGATATATTGGGGACTTACAAGCTTAAATCCAGAAACTTTTATAGGGGCATCAGCTATCAAGTATTGCTCTTGGGATGTAGGACTTTATCTAACACCCTACCAAGTTTACCATACCCAAGCGGGAAAGGATAACCAGATTTAATAAAAACATAGTGTAAAAGGCTATAATGGGGTATTGTTTTACGGTATGTGGTGTTTTCTGATCCACTGGCTGCTTGTTCTGAAGTGCAGTTTAATTTTGAGCAAATAGCTTGGTAAAGATTTTAAGCTTTAAGCCTGGAATAGCTCAATGGAGAATAAATCCTTTGGGATACGTAAACATACAACTGAGCTGAATGAGCATACCTCTCTGTTGATAAGAAATATTTAATCATACTCTACACCTGGTATAAAAGCAAAGGAAATTTAAGATCATGGGCTAGACTTCATTATACCCTTTCAGTAATGATAGAAACTAGATCTGTTTAAACCAATAATTATTATTGCCTTAGCTGTTCAGAGTATGCTTTTATGCAAAGAGATTTATGATGCCGTCAAGAGCTTTATCCCTACACTTTGCCTTATTAAAAAGCCCCCTATTCAACATTTTCTGGAGGTTCAATGTTAGATGCTTGACTTATTTCCATCCTTGTTTAATCACTTGGTGGCTAGCCTTTCCTGGGGAAAAGTTACATCAAAGTACCATCTAAGGTGTTTTGTCACAAATTACATTCTTTTATTAATCATAAAGCAAGTACCAGAACAAGGATTGAACCCTGGTTACTGCTCTCTCTAGCCTGTCAGCCCATAGGGCCAAAGGCCCAGCCCATTTTTTTGTGCCTGAGTATGAGGATGATTTGAATGGGAATCAGCTCATGGTAAAATCCTTGAGGCCAGCACAGGGAATTACAAGCAAAAGTCCCAGATTCAGTAAAGGAGCTAAACTCAAGCAGTAGCAAATCACTGTACAAAATTCCATGAAAGTTTCTGTTATCCTGCCAATGAGATCCCAATTGAGATTTTCTAAAACCATGAACCTATAAGATGCCTGGTACTCCCACCTGCACCTCTTGATCAGGCTAGTGAATAGAAGCATATATCATTATATTCCTCAACTTTAGCCAATAATGCCATACTGTGCCAAATGCCACCCTGCTGCCCCCAAGTTCCTGCCACGCAGCAGCCCAAGTTTTCATAGTCCTGATTCAAAAGATGATAGCCTGATGGATAGTATATATACTATCAGGAATACATCTTCTACTTTTCCTGACAACAACAAGGAAATTCTAATACTTACAGGGTCTGGGAACTCTTCCCCTAAATTGGACTTGTCTCCAGGACCTAGAAATGGTTTATTAGTGAGTAGTATTTGCTCCAAATTACCTTTAAAGTGTCTTGATTCAAGCCCAGAGGCCCTTTTTGAGCCCAATACGGGGATGAACTCTGGTCCTCTCGCTCACTGGGGGAACACCTAAACAAAGTTAGTAGTACAAATTCAAATTTACCTTTGGCGTCATGCAAGATGGCTTCCTGCAGCCAATCAGATCTTACAGCCAATCCAGGAGTTTGTGATTTCACTTTCACTTTGAATGCTGATTCCATTAAGCATAAATGAGGCTCCGTAGTTGTTTTGGATAATCCAAATAACGGAGCCTATCCTTATAGTGGGGTTTTCAACCACCAGAGATTCCCCAATCTGGGACCTCTCAAACAGCTGGGGAAAATGACACCTAGCTGTTTGGGAAGGCCCAGCAGAGGCTATGGTTTCTTTTCAAAATTAATAATTGTATTTTAAATTGTAAGCCAGTTCAAGCTTCTCCTGCCAAGTTTTCCCCCTAATATTATCCTCAACTCCCCTTGAAACTGCAAATTGGACATCTATTGAAGCCTATATTAGGCTCCATCTTGTCAGCATTATTAATTTTTCAGTTAATAAAGTCAATTTCCTTTATATCAGTTGATTCATTATTGTTGCTCTCCAGTCCTGAAATCCAGCACCATGATACTACCCAAGTCTTCCCAGTGGGGACCATTTGGGTATAAATAGTTGGTTTGGTTGCTCCTTGTCTAGTCCTTTACTGAAAGCATATCCCTTGGAAGCAGAGCTAATTCTGGTTCATCTCCTCCCAGTCACCTTGACAAGTCATGGCGCCGAGTGATACCAGGTGTACGGTACACTGCCACTCCATTGTCACAGAACCCCCCCATTACAGAGAACTGTGGGTCATGGGGGCCAGTCAGCCTGCTCCTTTCTTATCCCATCCCTTGGATTTGGCCTTCCTCCTCATTTATCTTGGTGCTTACTTCCTTTTGGAAAGATTCAATCCTCTTTTGGGTCAATACCGCCTGATTGGAGAATTATTTCATATGGGAATGGTCTCTGTCTCCATTGGTTCTCTAGTCACAGGGTTGAATCCATCCGCAGCCATACACCTTTTGGGTGGTATGTTTCCAAGAAGATGGGTTCCTGACATATACCTTGTCAGGTGTAAGTTGAACCCCATCATCATTTGAGTAACAAAGCATTATGAACCTTTTTTCAAACATATTCTGCCATATTTTCCATACTTGTTCTCTTTCACTTTCACAAAGAATCATCAGGCCCTGTCATCTTGCCTGAAGATCCTGCAGACCCCACACCTGTGTTATTCTGTCCTCCTGGTGCTTCTTTCAGCCCTATAAATTTTGCTGAATAATCATTGAACCTAGCTCTCTACAAGTTTACCCTAGATAACATCTTCCTAGCCAACCCCTGGCATATCACACAAACCAGATATTTTTGGCCAAGAGAACTATTGGTACACAATCCAACCCTTTCTCTTTAAGGACAAATACAATTATCTGTCCTTAAATTTGATCCCTATTCCTCCTGACACCCTTGGCCTAACCACCTGCAAGAGGTGGGGATTGCAAATAAGACTACATCCACTCAACTCTTTAGTGTAACATATATTCCACTGACTGGGTTGATGGACTTTATGGCTCCATTCAGTGGTCCATGTTCCCTGCTAGGTAAGTCTCTCTCATAGATACTCAAGTTAGCACCCATATTATGGTAGCACTTCCCACTAGCCTAGAGGTCTCATTGCCTGCATATGTGACTTTCCCATCCAAACCTGGCTCCCTGACATGCTTCAACTAAAAAATTATAGTCCAAAATTAGGGTTGGGGAGGCAAATAGTCCTTAAGGGGACGTAGATCTGGAGTAAAATTATACCTTCATTAAGAAACATAAAGGTATTATACTTTAAAGAGTAGTCACAGAGCCATACTAAGGTTGCATATAGGATTCAGGGTTTGAACAGCTTGTCAAAATCTTTTAGTTGGGATCCACTCTTCTTGTTATTAGCAAGTACCACACCATATTTAACAATTTAGGCAGAGGACAGGATTCTTTTAGATACGGCACAGGAAAGTTGGTTGAGCCCTCTCCCTAGCATATGATACACTGCCAGGGTGAGGAATCAATCTGGGCTGCAACCCCTCCAGGATTTGGCCTTGTTTGACTTTTCAGGCCTTGGCTTGCCACTGTATCAAAAAAGGGGTGATGGTGGGGGCAGTTTGGCAGGAACTGTGAAGTTTGGTTTCCCTTGGTTAATACCTTCACCTTTCTGAAGCTCTGAATACCATAGCGCTTAGTTCAGATCATGCCACAATTGATCCTGGCACACAGGATAAACAGGTCAGTTGGTAGATTTTCTTTAAAGGCAGTTCTGGGATTCTCCTGCAAGAGCTTAGCAATCATTTGTACTAGGAACTCATCTATGTGTTTGAAACTTCCAATAGCCTGAGTGTTATGAAAGTAACAACTTTGAATCCCCCTGAAGGAATTGAACCCACAACCAGCCACTAGGCATAGGCAGCAGGACCTCAATCACAACTGAATTCACTTGGAAGAGCAAATATTCAGGTGTGGAAATTGTTTCTGCTGCTGTGGGGCCTGTTCTGGGACCAAAATATATTTACATGCACTAATGTTCATAGATGGAACTATAAAGGCTAATTTTAGCTTCCCAGTGCCCCAGTTCAAACATCTGTGACTGTACTACACTCAATTGTGCTGTGATGAACCAAAATGGTTGTATTGTGATTAATTTCATAGGTTTATTTCAAAACAATAGGATTGGTCTGGGAGAGACTTTCCAGCGTAGCAATGATACCCAGGAATCAATTAGGCTGTACTAATTGAGGACCGTAATGAGTAATCTGAACAATTCAGATTATGAGACTAGGTGTCTCAAACCGTCTAATTAATCATGGAGGTTAATTGATACCCAGGAATAAATTAGGCTGTACTAATTGAGAGCCAAAAAAGAATAATCTAAACAATTCAGATTATGAGACTAGGTGTCTCAAACCACCTAATTAACCATGGATGTTAATTAATTGATACGATTGAATATGATTAATGAGGATTTAATCATAGGGCAAAAATGGACTTGACTGTGTCAAGTTAAGACTTGGTGTCTTGGAAATTGGTTAATTAACTGGGAAGTTTAATCAATATATCCCCAAAAAGTTAAATATGATTTAATTATAGTGTTTAATGGTATTGAATATTTCAAGAATTTTTGGTTAAGGTTAACCAAAAGTAAGCCCCCAAATTGTGGTTTAAAAGTGACATTTTGGCAAATTTATTATGTTTAGAAGTGCCTCCACCCCACCACATTGATTTTTAAAGTGCCAAGGCACTGCCCAGTGAATGTTTCAGAAGCTGCCTGGAAACATTCCTGGGCACTGGAGTGGCGTTTGGTTTGAGTTCAAACCATTTATATTAGTTTAAATGCAAAAAATTGATTAATGCAAAAACTAACAAAGAAAGACAATGGTTTCTAGGTATTCAGAATTGATAAGCTGTTTACCAGGTGAAAAAATGGAATCTTGGGTCAGTAATATATGTTCCACAGGTCTTTGGCGCTGGAATTCTGGAATGCTTCAAGCCATGGAAGTAAATGTCCACAGAAAAAACAGGTGATTCTAGAATGTACCAGGACACATTCTTATAAGTCCCAGGTGCTTGTGACAGAAATTGCAGGATATTAAGAAGCTGTCTCTATGTGGTGGGTTATCACCCACAAAATCCACATAGAGTCAATGATTAATTACCAATGCAGCTTCATATACTGTTTTGTGAAATTTCCAAATGAGATACTAGGGTTAAGTAAAATAATTAGCCCCAACCAAAAAAGCCCTAGATAAATGACCTGAAAGAGAATCAAAGTATCTTCAGCATAAAATTCAGGACATTGAGATAGCACAAGAGTTTCAGCTTCAACAGTAGGAGAAACAGCACCAAGATTGACAGGCATTGAATTAACATTTGGCGGCAACAATTACAAAGTGCCGACAGCAGGCCCCCATCTTCCTGTAATAATCCGGCTAAGGATTAAATTGCAGGGGATGTAGCACAAAAGGCCAACTACAGGATGAATTTTAATTAAAGATTAGACCAAGGGATAATTGATTTTATTGATTAAATTTTTGGGAGGACTCAACTCTTAAGAATTGAAACAGTGAAAATTATTCAATATATATCAAAAATTGACTAAGCAATACTGCCTGGATCCTGAGCTCCTATTCTTTTCACATTGTCAAGTGATTATCTAGTCCAGGTTGCAAAGAACCCTTTAGTGACCAGCTTCTGATTATCATGCTGATGAAAAGGTTCATATTTAGTGACTCTTAAATTACGTTGATTTATCAATGTCAACTTACAGGGGGGATCAGATTTGACCGACAAACTGGAGCAGCTGTGACCCATTTTTGATCAACTGTTTGATTCAAGTCTGTAAATAAGTCAGTTTCACTAAAGAGTTTCTGGCTTTCCAAGCTTTCCTACTCAGCCAAATAATCCCTGGCATTATGGAACTTACCGTGACAGTGCTCTCCTCAGGGGGTAGGCTACCCATTTTAAATAGTAATGTTGGGTCTTGTAATGCAAGAGGTCTCTGTGGGTTTATTTGACCTTGTATTTATTTTACATCCCTCCTGGATGGGCAGGAGGACAGACTTGATCTTTTGGTGGGGAAAGGAGGCTCCTTCTTTCTTGAATAGCAAGGATTAATGAAAGACATTGTGGATTTTCCAAGTTGGCAGCAGTTCCAATTTATATACTACTTCTCCTACTTGCTTAATAATCTTTTAAGGTCCGCAGCAGTGGCGGGATACTTTTCTACTAGGTATATGTAGGGGGACGGTTTGGAAATCAAGGTAGATTTGTTGCCTATTCTCAATGGCTTACCAGGAATTCTTTTCTTATCAGCAAAAGCCTTGTAGGTCTTGACAGTGAGGGTTAAGTTCCTGAGACAGGTTTTTTTAGGTCTCATGTATTTGGGACATTATTTTTCTTGTTATGCCTAGGCGCCAGATTGGTTATTTTATAACTTAATCACATTATTCATATTCAAATTATTCAGAAAGAGTAAAATACAATCAATCCCAAATATTTAATTGATCTTGGGCTTGGGTGATTTTTTAAAAAATAATTCATTGATTTTATAATTGAAAATTGCAACTTATAGTACTACTGAAAATATCTTAAGTGCTACTACAAACCAAAAATATTTATGATGAGTTGCATGGGAGAGTAATAGCAGCCCCAAAGCTATAAATGCTATTACCCTATCTTTGGCTCATCATAAATATTCTTAGTTTGTTTCAGAAAAAAAGGTTGTTGTTTTTGAAAGACTGATAACTCTATTTAAAATACACCCTCTAGTAAGCTGCCCTACTTCATGAAATTGCCCCAATACACTACTAGCATCTTCTGATATTTTTGTTTCTCTGGTATCATCGCGTGATTTCAAATGATAATTTATCTCAGAATATTCTGAGAAGCTTTCAAATGTTAAAGGTGAAGTATATAACTTCCCATCTTTCATCAAATATGAAAGATTAATGCGCAGATTTTTAACTTCAAGCTCTCTTTTTATAGGCCTAAATTTCCTTTCATAAATATAAAAAAATGCTTTTTGGGAAACAATTGAACCAGTTAAAGATGAATTGTATAATTCTTTTCTTCTTTCTTCTTTCTCACAAATATTTTTTAGATCATTAATGTTGTTAATATAAAGTACATTTTCTTTTTCCTTTAAAATTTTTGATATTACACCAAAGTGACCATCAACAATGCTTTTTCCATGGCATTCAACAAAACGGTTATATTTTATGGAACCCTTAATATATTTAGGTGCCTCTTTAAATAAGTAATATAAAAATTCATATGATCTAAAATGATTTCCATTATCTGTCCATACTTTTATATTTTTTATTTTTTTAAATCTATCTAATTTAAGAAGACTTATTAGACATTCACCTGAAAATAAAGAATCATGTGATAATATTTGAGACAAAAAATCATGATATTCATATTTAATTTTATTGTTTTCTTTAAAAACTAATGCAAACCCTAATAATGAGATTGGTTTTTTTGAATAAAAACAATTATTGGTCTCAATTGGACCACCTCCAACCTTTAAGTTTTCTTTATAATCTATAACTACAACACAAGACTCATCATCTAGTTCATTAATATCTTTTTTATATTCACAATTTTGATGAACATAAAAGTCTTGGTGCTGATTAATAGTCTTTAAGTCATTGTCTATAGATTCTGGTAATGGTAAGTTTTTACTTTCACATTCTTCCTTCTTTTTTTCTAGTGAATTTTTTAAATTACAAATATTGCACATATCAGTTTGTTTTTTACTTTTTATTATATTTTTAGGGATTAATTTATAGTAAGTAGAAATTGAAACTGAAATTTCATTTTTTATTTTCATATTTTCATATATTTCTTTTTTTGTTTTAAGTAGAGAGTATTTAATTTCAGTTGAGTAATTACTCATCTCTTTTTCTATATCTTTATAAATTTTTTCAGGCACTTTTTTTGTAAACTGGCTTGTTTCAAAAGAATTTTCCAGCAATTTTTTAATTATTTTTTTAGTTATTTCTTTTTTTAATGAATAGTTATTATTTTTTTGGCTTTTTTTGTTTAAGCTTACATTTTTATTTTTATTTATTTTTCTTGAGTATTCAAACTCACTTTTGGTTATATTAAACCCCATATCATTAAGCTCTTTTAAAGAGTAACTGGAAGTAACCAGAGATCGCAAGGCTGGGAGATGTTTTTGGGGAGAAGATTTCATGAGATCCTTTAAGTTTTCAATGAACTCATTGCCTTTTTGATTTTGAATAGTTGGCAGGAACTGAGCTTTCCCAAATTCAGTTTGAGTAAGGAAGTGCTTGATGAAATTATCAAGATCATCACCAGCAATAAAGAGGAATGCCTTTTTTAACATTGCAATTCTCTCTCTTTTTGTTGAAGCTCCCAAGGAAAAAAAGGGTAGCATGGAAGAAGTAAATTTAACTGAGGACATGGTAGTATTTTGAATCTGTAATTAGGTCAGATCTTTGATGTGTGCCTTAATGATGGAGTAGTTATGATCAGAATGTGGTCTTTGAATTGGGTTATTTGGATTAGAAGCTTTGTGGTACTTTAGCTCTTATATACCAAGCTAAATGACACCATTCTGAAAGAAATGGTGTGATAGCTTTTATTATAGTTTGAACTTGAATTTATGTTTGCAGAAATTAATTAAATACCCAGTTTTCATGCACAAGTGATATATGTGAAGCAGCTAAGCATTATTATTACATCATATCCTCTTTGTAATCAATGCAAATCAATTAAAATGATGTATTCAGTTAATTGTAACTCTTCCGCATATTTTTAAAATGATAAAATATTAAAGAATTCCATTTAATGAATGCTCAATTTGAGGTTCGAAGCTCACTTGAACCTTAAAATCAATCTAAACAGTGATAAAAACATCCTAACTTCAAACTATCATAAAATCCTAGAGAATTGAGCTTTTTAAATAAAATAAAATGCGAAAATAAAGCTCTCAATCTTATCTTTAATTTCGTCAAATAAAAAACATCTGTTGTGTATTCAAAAAAAAGTATTTATTAGCTTTGAAGTAATCTACTTTATATCATTAGATATAATCATATAATAAAATCTGGATTATGCTCTTTTAAATTACTTTTGCTTTAATATTGAGCATAGTATACATATTAAAATTTTTACACCAATAGAAAGATAAGATTCTTAGCTTCATTTTGATAGTTTACAGTGTGAAAAAATATTAATTTTTCATTGAGTTATTAATGTTTTAAATATAAATTGTGTAATTAGTTACTTTTTCAAAATCGAACTGTGTTATGCTGCGACTTGAGCAGCATGTGCATTAGAAAATGGCCTAATCTCTAAAATAATGACCCAAATGTTGTAGGCTGGGAGGTAGTTGAATTTTCCTCTAAATAACTTGGGGGTAGAGAATATCCACGGGCCTTGGCGGTTGTAATGACGGCGGATGGGATGTGGGCTAATGGGTCAAGTTTGATGATTTTCTCTGGTGTGTAATCCTTATATTCGGGCTTTAATGGGTAATCAGTAAAATGAGCGGGCCCAAAGGGAGCACCAGGTGGACAGAAAACTGCAGGCGGAGGGGAAGGAGGGCTGGGGGATCTCAAACTTAACTTATAGACAACAAATACAGAATATGGTAATAGCTGTATGAGCCAAAGTAACATAACCTTTATTCAAAAATGGCAATAAGTTTGAAGTGCGGGGTCCTTTGGTCTATATAGCACCCCACCTCCAAACTTAACATTTTCCATGGGTTCATCAGGGCATTAGGGAAAGCTGGGCCAGGGAATTGGGTACTTGGGTCTGAAAGCAGAAAAATGGCGCTTGGCCCGGGAGTTCTTTCATTGGTCAAAAATCTCAATTTGGCAACCTGATTGTCTTGCTTTAGAGTTGTGGTCATGAGGCCGGGCCGCAGGCCCGTGCCTCTTTCCTGGGTAGGCTCCTGGTTGGTTGCTTGAGAGGACTTCAAACTTATGAAGCTTATATAGGCGCCATATCTGCCTTCATTAGGCAATTTGAGAGGCTCCTCTTTGGGTGCCACTATGGTTGGGCTGGTGTCGGTATTCTGGCTTTGGGAATTCACAGGAGCCTCAGCTTGCAGGGGTTTGATCCCCAAAAAACACGGGTGGGCGGCCCAGAGGTCCATAGGCCCGGCGGCCCGTAGGGATCCAGGGAAGGGGTTCAAATCCCGCTCCCGGGCCTGGGTTTCCAGAGGGGAAGAATTGTCAATCTTGACACAAAACCTAACAAGTACATTTTGCGGTTCAAGTCAAACAATCTTAACTTAAGTTGAGACTGAGTAAAACTAAGACTTTTATTCAAGTCTGGTTTTGAGGTAAAAGATAAAGGGGAGGATGATTAACCAAAAGTAGTTAATTAGGTTTGGAATAAAGAGTAAAACACAAACACATGTTTCTGATATCTTAACCTTAAAAAGTCAGGCACAAGGTTAAGGAGGAGACAAGGAAAATGGTGGTTAAATGTTTGGTTTGAATCAAAAGAAGAGTGGAGGCAGAAGAACAGGAAAAACTCAGTCCAAACAGCTGACGTGAGCGGGAAGAGAAGTGAAGCAAAAAACAAAAGGTAATTGGTTTAAGACTTGGTTAAACCAACTTTTTGCATAGGTACCAGGTTCAAAACTTGTTTGTGAAGAGAAAGGTAAATTCAAAGATGAAACTAACTGTTAATTTAGGTTAATTTGACCAGTAAGGCAAGGAAAAGAAGGGGAGTAGATAGAAGGGATGAATTGTTGGAATTAGAGTCCAAAATAAAGGGATAATCCAAGCTAAAAGTTTTTTTAAATACTAGCAGCAGAATAATAAAAGGAGGATCCTGACAGCTGGGACAGGGAATCTTGATTTCATTCTTTGAGGCATGAGAGTTGTCATCATTTGGCAGCCCTTGTTCTTGGGGAATTTCTGCATTACTCCATTTGCGGTGGCCCAAGTTATTACCAAGATATTTCTTGGGTTAGCACTCCTATTGGCTAGGCTAAGAGGATCCTTCAGAGGGTAGGGTTCAATCATAGAAGGCTCTATGCTGGTGGGTTTTGGAGGTTTCTCCAAAGTCAACCCTATTTCTGATTTGAGCCCAAAAAAACACGGGCGGCTGGGCCTGGGGGCTGGCAGCCTGTAGGGTCCTGGGGTTTGAATCTTGTAGTTGGGGGTTTTCCTTGCTAATTGATAGCAGGATTTTGTCACTAGTGACACTGGCTACATTTTTTCTGGAATTTTAGCTGTACACATCCACAGAAGGATGTTTTTTTGGATTTTTTAAATAAAAATATATGTTTATGCTTTCAAGTTTTGAATTATAATATATATGTATTCTAATTCAATTCTCCACTTAAAAATGAAAATTTTATTAAAAGATATATATTTAAAAATGGCTTTTCCAGAAAAGGAAAGCTGTCTGTAACCATTTTTTCTCTTTTAAATTTTGGATTTCTCTGACATGAGGGAATCCAAAAAATGAAAAACAGATGACTTGGATGCAACAATTACATCATTTACTGTAATTGGCACGTTTTTAATCCACCACATACCTATTTTTTTAAAGGGAACACATGTTTATTAAGGTTCAGAGATGGCATTTAAAAGGAAATGTGGCTGTGAGGGGAGGGAAGTGAGGGATACCAGAGGAAGGGGTAGCAGTCTGCAAGCCCTCTGTGTACCTGTTTTTCCATTGAATGACTCCCTCAACTATGAGGTGGGATGAGTTGACAATAGTATCCATAAGTTCCTGTTCCCAGGAATGGTGTGACCAAATTTTTATGTTCAGATCATAGTATTGTCCTTTAGAGTCTGGAATTTCTCCTTCATGAGTGACACCAGGTTTGGTCCATTGTCAAATATTACATCTATATGGGTAGTGTGGATAGTCTACAGTGCAAGATGATAAGCAACTGCTCAAACTACTAGGGGTTCCCGCTTGAGACTTCTCATGAAGAAGATGTCAATTTTTGGTTGAAAGCTACAGATAGGTTCAGCATGTCAGAAACCTCTGACCAGAACCGCAATACAACTATACAACCAATGAAGCTGTGCTCCAGATTGGCATCTTGGAATGGGCAAAGCCCACATTGGCAAATTGGGTGATCCACCGGGAATGTTGATTCACTCCAGAAGGCCTTGTTGAAGAGTCTCCAAGTCAGAGTTTGTGCATTTTTTGTCACCATTGGCACCCACGTCAGAGTAGCAATTTCTTTGGGGGAAATTGTGACCAGTCTGCTGGCTTCTACCCACTTGTGAATCATCTTGGTATATTCCGGCTTGGGTTTTGGGTCTTGGAGTACCTTCTTCCCACACTTGGACACCACCGTCTTCCGGTGTGTGACAATTCTCTTCATATCCAGATTGTAATTGATCTGTCTGTTTCTATCTGCCGGATGCAAGCCTTTTAGGTCCCAGTTCTGTGGACCAGCATGGTCAAGATTCTTAGAGATCTCCCATTCATTGACTCACATTCTTGCCAAGCAGCGGCACCAGTATTTGGGAGTATCTTTGGGGGCGTAAATCTCTTTCTTTTCAAGAACCATTGTCTCAGTCCAAATGTCAAAGGGTTGGTTATCTGGATCACCCATGCCCAGTTTACTGCTCTGCCTGCTGATGGTGAATCAGTATGGACGGCAAGTAGTTCCCTTAGTCCTTTCTCTCACATCCTTCAACAATGCTTACATGATCTATCAGACCCAGTCCGCCTGACAACCTGGGGAGAGAGACCACCAACATTTTTAGGGGAGACGTATTGGGAGTACCCCATAAGAAGTTGGGGGCCATGCTTGACACCTTCTTCTCAAAGGCTTTGGAGAAGGGCACAATGTGTGCTACATACCACATCTTGGAGAACACAAAGATGTTTAGGGCGGTAACTCATCCAATTACATTGAACCGGAAATGGCGCCACCCGTAATCCGCCACAGCCCTAGGTTGAGCAAGGTTATAGCTTTTAAACTGGGATAAAATATTTCAATATAAATTTAATTTAATAGAGTGTGACCATCTCTGACCTACATAAAGGGAGTAGGATAGGGATGCTTCGGCTCAGCCCCGGCCAGCTTTCGGCTCTGGGCAGCTACAATCAAAACGGAAATATCATATATTTAAATTTTTTTAAATAAGTCTTTGATTTGAGTGGCTCAGAGCTAGAAACTGGCCGCGGCTGCCTGGGGCTTGGCCGAAGCAGCCCTAGAGTAGGATTTGAATTATCGAAATTGATGCAAAAAGCCAAGAATTCAAGAACCTCTTATTTATGTTTCTTATCCTTATATCCCAGAAAAGCACTATATTTGCGAGCTATCAAGCTCAGATAACTATATCCTTAACAATTCTACATACTGCAGCTTCAGTGCTTAATGAATCAAAAGCAGTATAATTACTTTAATATTGAGCGACTTCCTCAAAAGCGATCCTGTGATCAGTGTTTTTACAAGCATCTTTCGTGTGACAAGTCTTTGCCATCTTGCAAGCGATGTATCGCTTCAAAGATTGGCTGTACTCGTACTCGCTCTCAGTATCAGTCTAGAATAGCTGGTTCTCAGATCTCTATGGGCATACCTTTTTCTCTAAAAAGAAGTATACCGAGAACTTGGGATGGAGTTATTCATAATCACACCTCAAACTGTTTAATCCGTTTTCATCTAAGACGAAACCTTTTACCCTTGGCCATTACTCTTCCAGAACCTAAGGTTACTGAAAAGATGTTACAGATTGTCACAGACTCTGTATTTTGTAGTCCGCTTAATTTTTCACTACTTGAGTATCCTGCGATAAAGTACCATATTGCACCTAAGGACTATATAAGAATTGGAACAAAGTGCTTCTTTCATTATTACAATCCTTTCTCTCCCCTTTTTTCCGAAGAAAGCTTTCATGCCAAGCCAAGATCAAAGACGCTTTGTAGTGTAGTTGCACTCATTGGGCTAGAGCGCATAATGCCAAGCGATTTAGCAAAAGAAACTTTCAAACATATTAATCTAAGTCCTATATCTTTTCTTAGACTGCCCTGCACATTGGATTCTCTTCAATGCCTTATTTTGGCTCGATTCGGTGTCCTTCATCCTTCCATGAACGCCTTAAGATACAAGCTATTCTGCTTCTCAACTGCAATTATCTCTATGTTAGGAATTGAGTTTAATTCTCCTTGTCGTGAACAATGGCTTGAACGCCGGCTTGCACTTTATGCTTTTAATCTTGAATTGTACTATTCATCTGCCTCCCAAAGTTTACCAAGGACATACATATTATATGTTCCTCTCTTTAAAGAACATCTGAGCAAAACTTATCTGTTAGCTAAGATTAAGCAAGGGAGAATCACTTCCTTCTCCGATTTGATTCATTTCATCACCTTTCATTGTCTTAATCATAGCTTTTGTATCGTAACTACTACATATAGAGAATTTAGTAACGCGCTTGCATCCAAATCCACAGACTTCGACAACTGCATCATCAAAAGCCTAAGGCTGCTACAAGAAAATTTTCACTGGGGGTGGGTGAATCTCGCTCGCTTAGCAAATACTCCTTATCCAGAACTTTCTAGCCTACTCTTGAATTCTCGCATCACTCTTGCTATGCGTTACCACAGCGATTTAATCCGGATAACAGGTCTTGCCACTCAAACACCAGCTAAGGTTAACCAACCGCTCACCTTGCGCCCAATAACCAATCTCCTAGCTTACTTCACGCACCAAGGACTTGCTAGCTCTATTCGTCTCATCAGCATTTTATCAGCGCTTAACATGGAACCTTTCCATATCCAACCTCTTCGGCTCCTCACCGCGGCCATATCTTTCATAACACTTCACTATAGAACATCCAAATATGAGTATAATACTTCGATATGCTTGATACAGTCTTTACGCCAGGCTAAGGATATGTTGGTGAAAGCACTCGATGTTCCACTCTATGCAATGAACGCTCGAATCATTCTTGGCTTGATGGATGTTCTTTTTAAAAGAAACAAGATCAGCTTAAAAGAATGAATAATTGTGAACAAGCATCAAAGTGACTAAATATAATTGTTTTTATCTACATCTTCCATGAGGGAGGTCCCTTTCCTTGATCAGCAATTATCCTCTTTGTCCAATCTCAAACTAAAATTATTATTATGCATGCTGTGGTGCAGGTTCAAATTGGCTACAAACATTCCAAACTGTGAGTTTAGCTCAACAAATCTTTGCGAACTCGACTTAAAATTTTCCTTTGCCCATCTTTTAAATATATGTTGCTAATCACATTACTTTAAAGCAATTCGCTTAGCTTTTTAGCCTTTTCATCATTTAGATCAAATAATCCTAATTACTGTAATAGGAAGTATTAACAGCTACCAAACATGGCAAATTTTAAGCCTACCTAACATGGGGTGAGGTTTAGCCAAATAAAAAACCTAAAACTGTTACTGTATTTAATCAAAAAATTATTACAGTAATTTATAAGCAGCTGTGAAGATGAACAAAAGTGGTCAGACGAAAACAAAGAGCAATATGTAGAGTTAAAGACTTTAACCAAGATTATTTGAATTAGTTAACCGTCGAAGTGACAAAAACTCAAACAAATTGTAGCCAAACACACTTTGAATAAAATTAAACATATAATGGCTGAACTGATATAGCAAACAAAAAACTCAGTACACAAAACAAACCATATTACGGTTGTTACGGGATATAAAATAGCACCTTAAGGTACTGGAGAGGCACCACCAGGGGTACAAATGCAAGTAAATAGAGAAACCTATAAATTAAAAATCCTCAAGCTCAAACAATGATCTTGTATTAATTTAATCGACTTCACATTCCATAATGAGATAAGAATCCTTTAAAATTAATCCAATTCAGTCTAATATGAAAATAAAGGTTTTAAATAAATTCATACAGTAGTTTTAAAAGCTATGGCGACAACTGAAAAGACTTCAGATTTAAACAAAATGATTTCAGATTTGAATGAAATCCAACTCTCAGGTTAAAATATACACTCTGTTAACAGGGTTTATTGGTGTTAATGGGCAAAATGGGTCAACACAGCAACAAAGGGCTCACATGCAAAGCAAAACCATTCA
>QTSX02005812.1:222841-238816 GCA_014839935.2 Entomophthora muscae
GCATCCAATCTGCTGTCAGATACAACTGCCAAGGCCTGTGGATATTCTCTACCCCCAAGTTATTTAGAGGAAAATTCAACTACTTCCTGGCCTACAACGTTTATATGGAACCACTCGTAACACCCAAACCAATGCCAGCCTCTTCCCCCAACCTGCCAACCAACTATACCAGCAAGCTTTTTGGTATAGTGTACATCACCCTCACTGGAGTGGTTGACACCATTGTACCGGCTGCTGTCCCGTGGACTTGGTTAGGAAAGTCTGCTTCTTACCTCTTAAAGTTAGCCCCTCTCTTGTGGTGGGCCCTGCCTGCAAAAAACCTGGCCCAAGTTACCTCCAAAACTGGCGGGCCAGCTGCCTGAGAGTGGGTCCCTGACATTGATATAATTTTGTGTTTTTGTGCTAGTGATATTATGTTTCTTGTTTTTTATTTGCCAGTCCACTAAAAATACTTTAATTATTTGGTATCTGAAACCTTCCCCAGTTTAATTTTGCTTAAATATGAGTTATTTCTGCTTAGTGTTATAGCTATGAGAACTACTGTGCTATTAAATTTAATAAAAAAGATAGCAGAGCAACTACCTGGTTTTAGGACTATTTTGACATTGACATATCTTTCTCTTTAGTAGAAAAAGTTCTTTTAAAACCAAATCTCACAGGGTCTTAAGATGGCTAACCATATCCATCCCCAAAGGCCAACTTTTATCTAGCACAAATCTCACATCCTTTGTGAAAAAGATTCCCTGCCACCCCCGCTCAAATGCTGTTGCCAGATGCTTAACACAGCACTAATGCTAATAATTCATTCCATAGGAATCTTGCTGCCCTCCTGAGCCACCTGCTTGGCTAAACTTTGGTTGGCCCAGTTATCTGGTTGAGCCCAAAGTTTAGCCTTGGAAATATTTCATGTGGTACTTTGAAGCTGGACCAGAGCTGGCCTTCAGCTCCTTGTGGATCTGGATTCTCATGTTTTGCACACTTATGTTGACTGATGATATCCTGCCATTTCTGATGAAAATATGTCCCTACAGGGTTGATGATAACTGTAGAATATGATATCCAGCTTTTGGCTAGAGCAGCCATGATTCTTTTGTAAATTTTTGTTTGCAACATGGGAGTTGGTATCTTTTCCAACAAAAAGGTAGATGGGGACCCCAACTATGCTAAAGCGCTGTGGCTGGGATATTTTTTAAGAGTAGCAGAAGGGGGATAATATTTATGGTGCTGCTACTGACCGACTAATAGTAGTTCAGGCAGCAAATTGGGTATGTTGCAACTGATACAATGAGAGTTCAGCATTTGGAATTGGGGAAGACAATAGTCCAATAAAAGGGACATAATAATAAGAAAAAGGTATTGTTTATTGTGGAATATTATGATTAATATAAATATGGGGAAAGCCACAAGGCCACAAGGGGGTGGCATAGTGGGGTGTTCCGTGTAAGGTTCAAAGCCAAGGAATAAATTGTGCAGGGATTAGCAGGTTGAATTGGTAGCGCTCCTAATTAGGAGGAAGTGCCCGCAATTTGATATTACCGTCAGATTGATTCATGTTGTTAGATACGTCAAGGGGTGACTCATTGAGCGCCCCCTGTGTATTGTAAGATACATTGGCAGGCAAGTCTGGAAACTTGGTTGCAACAGGTATCAGGATCATAAGTTCTGATAATTTTGACATTCATCCTTCTGAATCCAAAGGTTAAGAAAAAGAGCCTTTATTTGGGAGTGTTGCCAACAAGCAAGGTTTTCTGGGAGTGAATGGGACATAAAAACAGAAGAAGTCTAATATGATTATTTCAGCAACTGTGGTAAGTTTAACTCCCTTAAACTTGACTCCCTGGTACTTGACAAAGTCTCAAGTACCAGGGAGTCAAGTGCTGCATATGTGAATCTATTAGTATTTTTGGCTTAACCAATTTTAAGCTAATTTTTACTAGTAATTTAGGGGTTTGAAACCAAAAACCAAGGTTAAATTTACTCAAACTCAACTCTGTTTAATAAATCAGTTAGCTAAAATACCAATTTAAGGGGCAATTTATAAGTAAATTTACTAATAGAAATGAAATAACCTGTGTTTGACACTCTAAACCAAAAAGTGACCAGTTTGACACTTTTTAAGCCAAATTTTATTTTTATTAATAAAACACATATGCGCTTATATAAAATTTTATTATTTACTATTATATTTTTATTATTAGTATCCATAGTTGCTGATTAAGCTCCCAAGCACTAATATACTGGATTTAGGGGTATAGACATTAATCAAATACCCCACTTGTTTTACTTTATGCCATTCCCGGGTTTTTGGATTAAGTGGTGCCACAAAAATTAATGTTGTAACTGTGCTGTTTTAGCAGAGTTACATGGGAAAAAATATTTAAAAACTAGTTAATAATCTTTATTGAGAGATAGTGATTATATAGTCATTGTGAATCAAGGATAGTAGGAACAGTATTGGTGATCACACGGTTGGATGAAAGAAGGGGGTGGCTTGATCCTGGTAATGAGTTAAGCGCCAAATTGAGGTATCCACTGTGAAGGATCATCATCTGTTCATGTTGTTGGATTTGGTAATTTGATTTTTACTTCCTAGTCTGGCTTCAGGTGACCAGATAATTGGATTGCGGGTCATAAACCCGCTTGGTTGGAACCTTGTTGGCGGGTCAAGCCTGCGGTTTTGACACCCCCCTGGCTGAAGGTCAGCCTCCTCTGGGGGCAGGTTGTCAGGGAGGTTGTCAGGAGCCTAGGCGCCGTATTGAATCAGTTGTTGTTTGGTGGCAGGCAGGGCGGTTTCTCGTTGTTTCTGTCTTGCTTTGCAGGGTTGTAGGCAATCATGGTGTAAGGTCTTGTCTTGTTTGCATTTCCCAAGCCCTTGCACGAGGTAAGTGTTATTGTTGTTTGCCTTCAGGATGATTGCTGGCCCTACTTTCTTGGGTTTTAGTTTTCTCTTCTCAACATTCATGACCCAAACTTTGTCCCTGACTTCATGTCTATTGCAGATGGGAACAAATGTCTTTTGTAGGCGTTCCTTTTCTTTGGCTTCTTGCTTGCTGTTGGCCTCTACTACTTGAGGGTCCAAACAAGGGGGACTTGACTTGGAATTTACAACTTAGGTCCTGTCAATGCTTGAATGATATTTGGCTGTGTGCTGTATACCAGTTCAAACAGGCTTTTTCTGGTGGATCTGTTCACTTGCGTTCAGCACACAAGTAATGCAGTCTGTAGCTGCTTAAACCAGTCTTCAGGTCTCCCAGCGGTGAGTTTGGCTAGGGCTTGCACAAGACTACCATTAAGCCGCTCTAAGCGTCCATTAGCCTGTGGGTGATATGGTGTTGTGACAGTATGTTTGACCCCATTCTAGGTGAGGTACACATTGGTTATCAGGAGTTCTGGCTTTCTGAACCTGCTGATTATTTCTTTGCCAATAAATTGTTGTACGTTGTTGCCAGTGTGTGCCTTCACCGCTTGGGCTACTGGCCACCTTGTTGCAAAGTCAATGGCTGTGATGATGTATTTTTTGTTGTTGTGCTTTCCTGGCATGGGGTCTACAATGTCAAGAGCCCATAGTTTGAACAGTAGCTGGGTCTGAATGGGGAGTTCCGACTTAGGCAGGGTTTTGCTTTTAGCAAACTTTTTGCAAACCTTGCACTGTTCTAATACTTCCTTGACATTGCAGTATAAGGTTGGCCACCAGGCTTTATGTTTTAGGAATTTGTATAAGTTTTGGCTCTTAGTTTGTCCAAGATCTCTGTGGTAGCAAAGAATGGTGTTGACTGACTGATGTGTGTGAATGTAGGGAATGGTTGTGCCATCTGTCATTTTTCTGTTGAGAGTCCCATATACGTCAGCAAAGAGATGTTCATTCTTAATGACCGTTTCTTTGGTGATGTCAGTTGTGCCTGCAGGGAATCCTTTGTCTTTTGTACGCAGCACTAAGAGAGGCCAGTCTGGGTTGAGCCCATTTGTGGTGCTCAAGGGCTGGAGGGATGGTTGGGAAGTAGCTGAGCAACTGGATACACAACAGGACTATATTCTCCTTACTCAACAGAACCTCTAATTTTGGGCTCTGCAAGTAATCTAAGATGTGTAAGTCTATTGTTGTGTAAGTGTATAATTTCTTGTTTATCAGGGACCCTAGGGGGTCTTTTTATACTTGAGGAGGAGGAGGGAAAAGAAAGGGTGAGTCATGCTAACTAGGGTCTAGACTGTCAGGCAATGAGCTTATTCTTGGAGGGCTGAAACATACTGGGGAATATTCAGAAGGAAATGGATTGGATTGGGCAAGAAGTGAACATTTGGGCATGTGATCTGAGGCCAGGTGGTTGCAGCACATAGTAGGGCTGTCTCTGGGGAATAGAGGGTAGAATAAGGTTTCAGACTACTCTCTTTCAGGGTCTCTACTTTGGCAAACAGAGGGGCGGAAGATCATTATACCAATTTACATAGTGGGCACAAACAATGGGTTGATAATCAATGCATCTGCAGCTAGCTGCAGATGCGTCAATGGGTCATTAATTGTTTTTATGTAAACCTCTTTCAATGGGTTGCCAATTGCCATAGGAAAACCCATTCTGATGGGTCGCTCTCCGACGCACCTGCGGCTAGCCGCAGGTGCGTCAATTGGCCTATAATCAGAGACAACGCTATGTAATTTGGAGGATCACCTTCCAAATAAAAAACAAAAAAGGGCAGCAGTTCCCCTTATATTTATCTAAATAAGAAAGCATTCCAAATAAGGCACTAATAGGCAGTGGCACCCAGCACCACACCATTCTCTCCTCTTGAAGCACAAACATACAGGCAGGATAGGGCGTCTGCCATGGCAAGCTCGGCCCTGGGCTTATATTGGATGAGCATGTTAAATCTTTCTAATATTTCCATCCACCACGCTTAGCGGTGTGACAGATTTGCTTGTGTCTTGAAATAGATGAGTGACTTGTGATTGGTTAGTGCTGTGAATGCTCTCTGCTGTTCCAGGTAACAGCGCCATTTGACTAGGCAGTGTACAATGGCCAGAAGTTCTTTGTTGTGGAAAGGGTATTGACACTTGCCATCTGTCAGTTTGCGCAATTTTTAGGCTACGGGCAGGAAGTCACCATCACTATTCTTAATTTGTAGCACTCCCCCAATGGATGCATCTGAGGCGCCGGTTTCCATCTGATACTCTCCGTCTTGTTTGGGGTATTGTAAGATGGGAGCTGTTGTGAGCTTTTCTTTGAGGCATCTGAAACAGAGGTCACGTTGGGGGGTCCAAATGAACTTGGACTTGGCGCCTGTTATGGCAGACAAGGGGGCAGTCAAGATGCCACAGTTGGGTATGAAGCGTTGTACATAGGCCACCATTCCCAAGAAGGTGTGTAGTTCTGAATTGTACTTGGGAGGTGGCATCTTGCAGATGGCTTGTATCTTTTGACTGTTGGGTTTGATGCCGTTGTTTGAGACTATGTGTCCCAAAAAGGGTAGTTGCTCCCGGAAGAACTGGCATTTGGAGGGCTTGGCCAACAGTTTGTGTTGTGCCAAGGTTGCAAAGACTTCCTCCAGGTCTTTGTGGTGCTGTTTCACCAAGGGGCTGTAGACAATAATATTTTCCAGGTACACTAAGGCATGTTTGTCTGTGTGTGGCGCAAATACTTTGTTCATGAAGGTTAAAAAAGTGGACAGGGCATTGGTCATGCCAAAGTTGAGTACCACACCTTTGTAGGAACCATATTTGGTGTGGAAGGCTGTCTTGGGGATGTCTTCCTCCTTGATACAAATCTGATTGTAGCCTGCAGTTAGATCAATCTTGGAGAAGACAGAGGCACCTCCCAAAGCTTTGAAGATGTTGTCAATCAGTGGAAGTGAGTAACAATTCTTGATGGTGACTTTGTTTAAAGTGCGGTAGTCTGTGATCAGGCGTAAGGTACCGTCCTTTTTAGCCACAAAGAATACAGCGGCCACAAAGGGAGACTGTGAGGGGCAGATAAGTCCTTTTTCTAGTGCCACCTTGAGATAGGCGCGTAGGGTGTTGTCCTTGTTTGGGGTCAGCCTGAAAATGGGGTGTGCCTTGGGTACAGCCCCCTTGAGTTGGATATAATGTTGAATGTGTTTCTCAGGGGGTAGTCCAGGTAACACTTCCTTAAAGATTTCTGGATGGCGGGCCACAATGTTGAGGTCTTGAGGCGTGGAGGTATCCTGGTGGTCCTTAAAGTGTATGATTTCATACTACATGAGTCCCAGTCAATTGCCTTCAGGTTTTCCCTTTTGTCCAGTGTCTCAGTGATGTGTACAAAGATGTGATCACATAGGAGTTGATCCACTGAGTTGGGGTAGATTTGGTGGTTGACGCCTTCACGCTTGATGGTCAACACAGAGGTTGCCCAGTCCACATTGGGGTTGTTCTTCTGTAACCAGTCTAGTCCCAGTATAATGTCAAACTTAGGGAAGTCAATGATGGGACCTTGGATGATGGAGTGGAGGTTCTCAAGCATGACGGGAAGGGGGCAGTTTCCTTTGTCATGGCAATGTGGTGTTCATCAGCCAGGACCATGTTTTTAATCCGCAAAGGATTAGTGGCCAGCTTGAATTTATCCACAAAGCTGCTGTTGACTAAAGTTCAATCTGCGCCTGAGTCTGGGAGTGCTGAGCCTGTGTATCTGCAAAAGCAGAAAGGATAGGATATCAATTTATTGGGATGTCTGGCAATGGTGTATAGTACTGGGTCTTCCAAGGGCACTTGGATCATTGGGCATTGGTCCATGTCCTTGGGTCAGTATTCATTGTTGGGCAAGTCAGGAGTTGTGTGGGGAGATCTTGGCTTGCTTAGTGCTCTCCCCAGGCTTTTCCCTCATCTTGATTGCCTTGGGTGGCGGTGACACGGAAATAAGTGCAATTTGACTGGCCATTATTTCCATTTCCATGCACATTCAAACCTGTGGGTTTGTGGTTGGTGTTGTTTCCGTGCCTCCAGGAGGTGGTCAAGTAGAGCGCCCGCTTGGATGGGAGTCCTTGGGCCTTTCTTGTTTCTCAGTCTGTGCCTTGTGTAGCGCGTTGGATGTTTATTCCGCTTTTTCTGCTTCACAGTACAGGCTTTGAAGGTTGGTTACCTGGTCCAGATTCACATGCCTCATCACGTGTGACTTGAGAGCGTTGTAGTACATGAGGTGTGTAGCTGGGGTGTCAAAGGCCATGTCAGATGGGGCACAGAGACGGAGTTCCTTGTAGGCGCAGGTGAGCTCTTTGACAGTGCCTGTCTGGGTCAGGTTCTTTACTTGGTGTATGATCATAAGCGCTGTATCCTTAAGCACAAATCTTGCCAGGAAATCCTGCTTAAAGTATCCCTGTTCTTGTCAGTGTGCTCTTTGTGCCACTTGTCACACCAGGTGCCAGCATCATGGGTCAGGCAAATGGAAATCTCTGTAATCCAGAATTGCTATGGGCATTCCATTTGAGCCAGCTTGCTCTGGGCGGACTAGATCCATGCGGCAGCATTGTCATTGTTGGCTCCAGCAAAGGGCTCCAAGGCAGCACTGCAAAGTCTTTGTGCTACATAGGCAGGCATGGTGGTTTTTTCAGCTGGTTGTGGCATCAAGGAAGGTGCCTGAAAGAAACCTTGTGAAGACATAGTGTTGAAGGCAGGTAGTGGGATCACTGTGTTTTGGTAGAGGAAAAACCATTGGGTATCTTGGTACCAGGAGTGTACGGTGTCCAGTTGGGCAGGAGGCCAGACATGATTCTGTCGAGGATTTGGGACATTATTTTTCTTGTTATGCCTAGGCGCCAGATTGGTTATTTTATAACTTAATCACATTATTCATATTCAAATTATTCAGAAAGAGTAAAGTACAACCAATCCCAAATATTTAATTGATATTGGGCTTGGGTGATTTTTTAAAAAATAATTCATTGATTTTATAATTGAAAATTGCAACTTATAGTACTACTGAAAATATCTTAAGTGCTACTACAAACCAAAAATATTTATGATGAGTTGCATGGGAGAGTAATAGCAGCCCCAAAGCTATAAATGCTATTACCCTATCTTTGGCTCATCATAAATATTCTTAGTTTGTTTCAGAAAAAAAGGTTGTTGTTTTTGAAAGACTGGTAACTCTATTTAAAATACACCCTCTAGTAAGCTGTCCTACTTCATGAACTTGCCCCAATACACTACTAGCATCTTCTGATATTTTTGTTTCTCTGGTATCATCACGTGATTTCAAATGATAATTTATCTCAGAATATTCTGAGAAGCTTTCAAATGTTAAAGGTGAAGTATATAACTTCCCATCTTTCATCAAATATGAAAGATTAATGCGCAGATTTTTAACTTCAAGCTCTCTTTTTATAGGCCTAACTTTCCTTTCATAAATATAAAAAATGCTTTTTGGGAAACAATTGAACCAGTTAAAGCTGAATTGTATAATTCTTTTCTTCTTTTTTCTTTCTCACAAATATTTTTTAGATCATTAATGTTGTTAATATAAAGTACATTTTCTTTTTCCTTTAAAATTTTTGATATTACACCAAAGTGACCATCAACAATGCTTTTTCCATGGCATTCAACAAAACGGTTATATTTTATAGAACCCTTAATATATTTAGGTGCCTCTTTAAATAAGTAATATAAAAATTTATATGATCTAAAATGATTCCTATTATCCGTCCATACTTTTATATTTATTATTTTTTTAAATCTATCTAATTTAAGAAAACTTATTAGACATTCACCTGAAAATAAAAATCATGTGATAATATTTGAGACAAAAAATCATGATATTCATATTTAATTTTATTGTTTTCTTTAAAAACTAATGCAAACCCTAATAATAAGATTGGTTTTTTTGAATAAAAACAATTATTGGTCTCAATTGGACCACCTCCAACCTTTAAGTTTTCTTTATAATCTATAACTACAACACAAGACTCATCATCTAGTTCATTAATATCTTTTTTATATTCACAATTTTGATGAACATAAAAGTCTTGGTGCTGATTAATAGTCTTTAAGTCATTGTCTATAGATTCTGGTAATGGTAAGTTTTTACTTTCACATTTTTCTTTCTTTCTTTCTTTCTAGTGAATTTTTTAAATTACAAATATTGCACATATTGGTTTGTTTTTTACTTTTTATTATATTTTTAGGGATTAATTTATAGTAAGTGGAAATTGAAACTGAAATTTCATTTTTTATTTTCATATTTTCATAAATTTCTTTTTTTGTTTTAAGTAGAGAGTATTTAATTTCAGTTGAGTAATTACTCATCTCTTTTTCTATATCTTTATAAATTTTTTCAGGCACTTTTTTTGTAAACTGGCTTGTTTCAAAAGAATTTTCCAGCAATTTTTTAATTATTTTTTTAGTTATTTCTTTTTTTTAATGAATAGTTATTATTTTTTGGCTTTTTTTTAAGCTTACATTTTTATTTTTATTTATTTTTCTTGAGTATTCAAACTCACTTTTGGTTATATTAAACCCCATATCATTAAGCTCTTTTAAAGAGTAACTGGAAGTAACCAGAGATCACAAGGCTGGGAGATGTTTTTGGGGAGAAGATTTCATGAGATCCTTTAAGTTTTCAATGAACTCATTGCCTTTTTGATTTTGAATAGTTGGCAGGAACTGAGCTTTCCCAAATTCAGTTTGAGTAAGAAAGTGCTTGATGAAATTATCAAGATCATCACCAGCAATAAAGAGGAATGCCTTTTTTAACATTGCAATTCTCTCTCTTTTTGTTGAAGCTCCCAAGAAAAAAAAGGGTAGCATGGAAGAAGTAAATTTAACTGATGACATGATAGTATTTTGAATCTGTAATTAGGTCAGATCTCTGATGTGGCCTTAATGATGGAGTAGTTATGATCAGAATGTGGTCTTTGAATGAGGTCTTTTGGATTAGAAGCTTTGTGGTACTTTAGCTCTTATATACCAAGCTAAATGACACCATTCTGAAAGAAATGGTGTGATAGCTTTTATTATAGTTTGAACTTGAATTTATGTTTGCAGAAATTAATTAAATACCCAGTTTTCATGCACAAGTGATATATGTGAAGTAGCTAAGCATTATTATTACATCATATCCTCTTTGTAATCAATGCAAATCAATTAAAATGATGTATTCAGTTAATTGTAACTCTTCCGCATATTTTTAAATGATAAAATATTAAAGAATTCCATTTAAAGAATGCTTAATTTGAGGTTCGAAGCTCACTTGAACCTTAAAATCAATCTAAACAGTGATAAAAACATCCTAACTTCAAACTATCATAAAATCCTAGAGAATTGAGCTTTTTAAATAAAATAAAATGCGAAAATAAAGCTCTCAATCTTATCTTTAATTTCGTCAAATAAAAAAACATCTGTTGTGTATTGAAAAAAGAGTATTTATTAGCTTTGAAGTGATCTACTTTATATCATTAGATATAATCATATAATAAAATCTGGATTATGCTCTTTTAAATTACTTTTGCTTTAATATTAAGCATAGTATACATATTAAAAAATTTTACACCATAGAAAGATAAGATTCTTAGCTTCATTTTGATAGTTTACAGTGTGAAAAAATATTAATTTTTCATTGAGTTATTAATGTTTTAAATATAAATTGTGTAATTAGTTACTTTTTCAAAATCGAACTGTGTTATGATGCGACTTGAGCAGCATGTGCATTAGAAAATGGCCTAATCCCTAAAATAATGACCCATTTGTTAGCCGCGGTGTATGCAGGCAACAGGCGGAATTTTTCAAGATAAGGTAGGATGGAGAACCTACCTGTGCTACCAATGTTGTAACTGTGCTGTTTTAGCAGAGTTACAGGGGGAAAAATATTTAGAAACTAGATATTAATCTTTATTGAGAGATAGTGATTATATAGTCATCGTGAATCAAGGATAGTAGGAACAAGATTGGTGATCACACAGTTGGATGGAAGAAGGGGCTGGCTTGATCCTGGTAATGAGCCAAGCGCCAAATGGAGGTATCCACTGTGAAGGATCATCATCTGTTCATGTTTTTGGATTTGGTAATTCTAGTTGACTTCCTAGTCTGTCTTTGGGTGACCGGATAATTGGATTGCAGGTCACAAACCTGCTTGGTTGGAACCTTGTTGGCGGGTCAAACCTGTGGTTTTGACATTAAGCCCAATTTATTAAGAGATTTCATATGTAATTTATAAAAAACTGAAACTTGACACTTTCTTTGTTTGACTCTATCCACTTGACACCCAATTGGTTTTGGATTTAACTAATCATAGGCTTGGAATTAAGGGTAAATTAATGTGACACACTATGAGCGCCACTTGACACTCACCCACTTGACACTTTAACTTGGGGATTAGTACAGAGAGCTTCTTAACGTTTTAACCAACACTATGGTAAATAATTCACTCCCAGCTACTCCCAACATAACTTAAACACTAATAAACACATTCCCATGTATTTACTTTTTTAACTTATGTTGTATTTTTTAATTTTTGTTCATACAAAACTGCATTGCTTTTGTGTTAACTTTCAAACCTGGTTTAAATTTAAGCAAGTTTTATATGTAAAAAACATAGTAAACCTGATGTTTCTGCTCAACTCCGGCATTCTTGACAGTGAGAATTCAGCTTTTTCTGGCTGATCAACAGTGCCAAACTTGACACTTTACTATGTTTTGAATTTTCAACTCTCAATAAAAAATTCCACATAATATTTTTTTATTTTTTTGCTATTGAAATTTACTACTTTTTCTGCTGCTCTCCATATAATTTTCATATATTTTTTTGATTTTTAATTAAACTTTTACACTGATTTAACACTGAGATGTTATGCTGAACCTAACATATTTGATGCTTCATCATAAATGCACTTATTTTCTATGTTTTAACCTTTATATCTATACTTTGAGTTTCTATTTTGCTTCTATTTACTTTTTTATGTTTTTTCTTGATAAAAAACTTTATTTTCATACTATTCATTTAACTTTTGCTTTGCTTTACCTCTTTGTGTTTCATATCTTTCATACTGTTTTTATTTACAAAACCATCATTTTCTTTAGACAAGATGATCTAAATCCAACAATCTTACCAATTGTCAAGCCTCAAAGGGCTCAAAAAAAGTGTTTGCTCCCAAGCGTGCTAAGAAGCCTGCAATGGCAAAGTCTCCAACTCCATCTCCTCTCACTTCTCCCCCCCCACCCTCATATTCAACTTCCCCCAAGTTCTCAAATAAAAGTGATGACTCCCTTACTGATCACTTTTTTTACAATTAAGAGGCCAACTACAAGCCCACCAAGGAACAGCATACCAAGAAATTAAAGGCTGCCAAGGAGCCCACCTCTTCTTCTGGTAAGAAAAAGGAGGCATCCAAGCAGGCCTCAAAGAATCCTTCTCCTCCCCCTCCCAATGGCTCTTCCCCTCCTTCCTCATCTGACCCCCAAGATGAGCCGGAGGATTACTCCAAGAAGTTTAAAGCTTCTGTTCATGTGGCTTGGGATCCACTGGCCATCCACAATATCTGTAATGTGGATGGAGAGTTTAAAGTTCCCAAGCGCTTCCCCCATTACTTCCCAATCATGTACGTAAAGGGCGGCCCTGGTTATGTTGCTGACAATTACATATTTAATTGCAACAAACAAAAGCAGCATACCAAGAGCAAGCACTTTGTCTGCAAGGATAAGACTTTTGGGGCCCGGTTGAACACTGAGGGCTGGGAGCAAGTAACAGCAGAGAAGGGGGAGTACACTTGCAAGCTCCCCAATCATCTAATCACTTGTGTGTTAAAATAGTACCTTGTTCAAGTAATACCCACATCCTCTTATCTCCAGGCTTCTGCTCTGGCCATAAAGGCTTTACAACATCTCAAACCCAACAATCTTAAGTTGGTACCAACATAGGAGCAGTTGGCCAAATTCATCAGCAATAAGTGTATTGCTGCCAATCCCCCTCCCCCCAAGGCTTCAAACGTCCTCTTGGAGCTTGTGCTCACTCATGAGCTTAAGCAGCTTCCAAGTGGGGGGGCGCTTCCTGCTCCATGATGACGGGCCTGCAGCCAAGGAAGCATAATCTGCTACTCAACTCAGCAGAACCTGATGGAGTTGAAAAGGGCGTCAACCTGGCTAGTTGATGGTACCTTTGCCACTTGCCCCCAGATGTTCAAGAAGCTCTGGATGGTCCATGCCCAGATTGACATCCAGGTGATTCCACTTGCGTTCTTTCTTCTTCCTGGGGCCACAGAGGCCATCTATACCTGCGAGTTCTCCATCCTCTGTCAAGCAATTTCCCTCCTTCCTCCCGCCAACAATGAAAAATCCAAGAAGACTCCCCTCCCCCACACCCGCGCCAACCCACCTGCCTCTGACAAGGACCAGGCCACCCTGGACTCAGAGGAAAAGGCAAGGCTAAGAGCTCTTGGGCCTTGTGTGTGAATTATGGACTTTGAGCCTGCTCAGTTCAATGCATTTGAGCAGCTTTTCAGTGGGGAGGTGCAGGGGTGCCACTTCCACTTCCGCCAAGCAGTTGCTTGTAACGTGCAGGCCCACACCAAGCTTAGTAGATTGAGCTGGAGGGATACTTTGGACACCTGCAGATTTGTGCTAGCACAATTTAGTGCCTTGGCTTTTTTAAAGCCAGAGCACACTGTGCAGGGGTTCAAGGTGCTCTCAAAGGATACCTACATAGTGAAGCATCTGGAGTTCAAGCCTTTCTTCAAGTAATTTTAGTCCCAGTGGATTGGGAAAGTTGTCACGCAGAGGCAAGGCAAGGTCTGTGTCAAGGCCAGCAGGAATGTGTACCAGGCGGCAGTGAATGGTGAGCTCAAGACCACCTCAGCGCTAGAGGCTTACAACAAACACCTCAAGGCTAACTTTGGGCTGCACCCAAAATTCAATAATTTTTTCTCCCTCCTGCAGCACAAGCAAGAGAAAACAATCTCCAAGCTCCGGGATCTCTCCAACCGCGTCCCCCCCACCAAGCCAACCACCCGCTGTACCCTCTTCACCAAGGCCATCCAGGGTGCGGCCAAGAACAAATACAAGACTTCGGAGCTTAAGCAGAAGCTTGAGCTTATTACCACTGCCCTCCTAGAAGGGGCCAAAATGAAACGGGGAAAGAATGATGAGGAATAAACTTGCTTGCTTGATCAGTTATATGATTTTTACTTTTAACTTTTAACTTTTTAACTTTAATTTTTACTTATTGTCTTTGATCATTTTGTTTTTAGTTTTAATTTTTAAGTTTTTTAATTTAATTAGATAGAAGTGATTGTTTTATGTATGTATGGTAAGTTTGAGATGAATATTTATAGTTGAAAGTGAGTGAAATATCTTAATTTTTGTTAATTTCCAAATAAAACATATGATATTCACAGTTGTGCTTATATTAACTATATCAAATAAACAATAATATGTTTTCATATTTTGCGTAAATATATTTTTTGTGTTTGTGTTTATTTTTTTCTCATCAGAATTTTAATTTTTATGGTAATAAAAAATACTTTTATACCAAAGAGTGTAAAATGCATAGTAAAATGAGAAATAATTGCTTATTTCTCCTTATTTTTATTATTTATGGTACTGTTTTTATTGAATTTTTGAGCTGTTTGGGGTCACTTTAATACCATAGCTGTAAGGCTTAATTTTTATATTAAAACTTTTTCAGTAAACCAAGATTTGTTAATTAAAAAAGTGTTAATTTCCAGTTGTCAATCAGGGCAAAAGCTGAATTCTCACTTTACTATAGTGTCAGCTACTAGGGAGTCAAGTTTAAGGGAGTCAATCACCAGGGAGTTGAACTTACACAGTTTCCTCATTTCAAGAGCTTTAAAAATGATATTTTTTCTTCTGAAGATGGATTCAAACTCAAGACCCAACTGTCCAGCAGTCTGAACTTAGCATTATAAAAAAAATGTTAAAAATATCTGGCTCCAAGGGTAGATGCAAAAATCAGATTGTCTGCAGTCATCCAGAAGCTATAAAGCAGATTACTGACTTGATACTGCTGCCCACAATCTCCAGGACTCTGTTGTTGGTTATTCATAACCAGGAGGGTTTTTAGGAACCCTTCTCATCACCCAAAGCTGTTTAAACCGCTTAAAACAGCTGTTGTCTTCCAGGGTGATGCTTAATCCAAGCCTTTAAGAATTCAAGGTCAGAGAGTTATATGATTAGTTTGAGTACTGTTTGAGGATAGTTCTAACAGTTCACCTTTAACTTCAAAAATTAATTATGTTACCCAACTGTTTCATACTCTCTTTTTACATTATCAGATTTCTATATAATCAAGTTAAATATGACTTTATTGAGTTCTCAATAAAGAAATTTATTAAATCTACCTTGCTTTAACTGCTGTTTAGTTAGCAGTCCTATCATCATTTGTTATGAAACCATCCAATCCTCTCTCTCTGTGAAGAATTCAGCTTAAATGGCTCATGATCCTTGCAAAATTTCAGCCATTATGATCTTCTATGTCTTTTGAACCCAACCCAGGAACAGGAACCAAGGTCTCCACAAGTAAGGATAACCAGTGGCGCTTGATGAAGCCTAAACATGGGTATCCAACTTCCCAATAACAGAATTACCTCCTATCAGGGAAAAGGCTATCTTACATCCAAATCCAACTGGATCTACACCCCAATGTGTTTCATCCTCTTTCCAACACCTTCCTTCTGTCTTATATGGGTGCCTATATGGTTTTAGGACGTTCCAACCCCCTCTTGGGGGTTATTGCCTAATTAGAGAGAGATTCCATAAAATAATGGGTTAACTTCTAATTGGCAGCTTAGTCACAGTGTTGCCAGCAAGATTAAACCCACTAACGTATCTCACAATACTGTAAATTCAGAACCTGAACGTAAAAATGCAGGATTGTCAAATCCTTGGTCCAAATTTTGAATCACTTTTGCAGGCAACTCAGCTGAGTGAAAATTAACATATTTAATAGAACAACCGTTTAATTTGACTTTTTTGGTTTATTTAAATTGGCAAATTTTGAATCTCTTGAGCAGATAACTCAACTAACAAAA